>PVKH010044203.1:0-11967 GCA_004027955.1 Chaetophractus vellerosus | reverse complement strand
CACAAAGCATAGAAAGCCTCATCATCTTCAGCTGAACTCGTGAAGGAAACAGAAGCTAAGCCCGGAGAGAAACGCAGCCCCGGGAACAAAGGAACCCGGAAGCCTGAACCCTGGAGACGTCGGCAGCCATCTTCCTCCAGGACATGGACTTTGGTATGGGAAGAAATTTATGCTTTGTGGCCTGGTAACTGTAAGCTTCTACCCCAAATAAATACCCTCTATAAAGACCGACCAATCTCTGGTATATTTCAAAAGGCACTCCTGTGGCTGACCAAAACAGGTACTGATGCTTAATGTATGTATAATTTTAAGTTAGCTTGACTGTAAAAGTGTAGAAATGGATAGACTTGATGGCAACACATTATAGTGAGTATAACTAACATGGCTGGCTTATAAATGGGATTGTGACTGAAAGGGGTAACTTAGGGATGAAAATGTCAATTGAAAGAAAGCTAGAGAATAATCTAAGAACTGAATAAAAACCATAGTGAACCCAGAGGTGGATGAGGATTGTGGTTAATAGTACAAATACAAGAATGCTCTTCTATGAGCTAGAACAAATATGTGTCACTATCACAAGGTGGTAAAAATGTGCTGATGCATGGGAAAAATATAATGAATGCAACTTATGGACTATAGTTAAGAACAGTATTCTAATATTCTCACATCAATGTAAAAGAAGGTCAATAACAGGGGCTACGAGATTTTTTCTTTTGGACTAAGGAAATCTTTCAAATATGCACTGAGGTGATGACTGCACAACTCTGTGATGAAAGTGAGAGCCACTGAGTATACACTTTGGATAGACTGTACAAGGAATGGGACTACATAATACAGTGAGCCACATGGTAGAAGATAAACTGGTTAACAGTACAGATATAGGTGTAGTCTATGGCCATATCACCCTGAACGCGCCTAATCTTGTCAAATGAGTGTTCTCTCATGAACTATAACAAATGTACAATACTAATACATGGTGCTAATAATAGGGGGTATATGGGAAAATATACCAAATGTAAGCTAATGACCATGGTTATTGTTAATAGTCTTATGATGTTCTTTCATAATCTGTAACACATGTTCCAAAAAAATGTAAGGTGTGGATTGAGGGATAATATATGGGAATTCTGCACATTAGGCATGATTGTGTTGTAAGCTCGCTACTACTCTAATAAAAATATATATATTAAATTTTTTAAAAAGTTTTAAAAACCACCCAATAGAGAAAAGCCCAGGACCAGATGGCTTCACAGGGATATTTTGCCAACCATTCCAAGAACTGACACCAATCCTGCTCAAACTCTTTCTGAAAATGGAAGAGGAGTGAACACACCCCAACTCATTCTACAAGGCCAACATCAATTCCATAAAAGATCGATAAAGATACCACAAGAAAAGAAAATTATAGACCAATATCGCTTATGAACATAGATATAGAAATAAAAACACAGGATTATCTCCAATGATACAGAAAAAGCACTACTTTTTTGAACAAAATCCAGCACCTCTTCTTGATTAAAAAAAAAACACTTAGAAAACTAGGAATAAAAGGAAACTTCCTCAACATGATAAAACGCATATATGAAAAACCTCAGCTAACATCATACTTAATGGTGAAAGACTGAAAGCTTTCCTTCTAAGATCAGGAACAAGACAAGGATGCCCACTGTCACCACTAACGTTTCAACATTTTGCTGGAAGTTCTAGCCAGAGAAAGGAGGGGAGGGGATCTAAATTAGAAAGGAAGAAGTAAAATTTTCCATATTTACAGATGACATGATCCTATTATGTAAAGATAATCCTGAAAATCCATAATAAGTCTCTAAGAGCTAATAAATGAATTCAGCAAAGAGGCAGGATACAAGATCAACGCCCCAAAATTAGCAGTGTTTCTAAACACTAGCAGTGAACAACTGGAAGAAGAAATCAAGAGAAAAAATGTAATCCCAATCAAAATTCCAACAGCCTTCTTTGCAGAAAGGGAAAAACCAATCACCAAATTGACATGGAAGTTAAGGAGCCCAAATAGCCAAAGCCATGTTGAAAAAGAAGAATGATGCTGGAGAACTCACACTTGCCAAACTTAACACTTATTATAAAGTCACAGTAATCAAATCAGCATAGTACTGGCTCAAGGACAGACACAGACCAATGGAAGAGAACTGAGAGTTCAGGAATCAACTCTCACATTTATGGCCAACTGATTTTTGACAAAGGGATATAGACCACTCAATTGATACAGAGTAGTCTCTTCCACAAACGGTGCTGGGAAAACTGGATCTTCATATGTAAAAGAATGAAGGTGGACTCCTATCTTTCACCATATTCAAAAATCAACTCAAATGGATCAAAGACTTTAATATAAGAATCAGAACTGTAAAACTCCTAGAAAAATGTGGGGAAACACCTCAGAACCTTGTACTAGGCAATGGTCTCTTAGACTTTATACCCAAAGCACAAACAAAGAAAGAAAAATTGATAAATGGTACCTCATCAAAATTTAAAACATTTGTGCATCAAAGGAATTTATCATGAAAGGAAAACAACAAACAACACAATGGGAGAAAATTTTTGGAAACCATATATCCCATAAGGATTAATATCCAGAATATATAAAGAAATCTTACAACTCATCAAAAAGGCAAACAACCCAATTTAAAAATGGGCAAAAGACTTGAATAAACATTCTCCAAAGAAGATATACAGGGGCCGGCTGTATAGTCCAGTGGATAGGGCGCCGGTTTACCACATGGGAGGCCCTGGGTTCAGTCCCCGTGGCCTCTCGGGACGGGCGGACCCCTTGAGAAGGCAAAAGCCGCTGTGGGCAGGGCAGAGCCGCCATGGGCGGGGCAGAGCCACTACCGGTGGGGCAAAAGCCGCCACAGGCAGGGCAAAGCCACCACCGGCAGAGCGGAGCCACCTGCGAGCAGAGCGGAGTCTCCTGCGGGCAGGGCAGAGCCGCCCGCAAGTGGGGCAAGCCGCCCACGAGTGGGCAAGGCCACCGCTCACCGGTAAAGCTGACTCGGCGCGTCACTGCAGCGGGGGAGGGGGGCAGGGGGGAGACAAAAAGCAGAAAATAAAAAATAAATCTAAAAAAAAAAAAGAAGATATACAAATGGCCAGAAAGCACAGGAAAAGATGCACAACGTCTTTAGCCATTAGCGGAAGGCTAATTAAAACAATAAGATACCATTTTATACCCATTGGGATAACTACTATTTAAAAAAAAAACAGAAAATTACAAGGATTAGAGAGGATGTGGAGAAAAAGGAACACTCATTCATTACTAGTGGAAATTTAAAATGGTGCAGCAGCTATAGAAGACAATTTGGCAGTTCTTCAGAAAGTTAATATAGAATTACCAAATGGCCCAGCAATCCCATTCTAGGTATACACCCAAAAAGAATTGAATTCAGGGACTCAAACAGATACTTGCACATCGATGCTCACAGTGGTATTATTCATAATTGCCAAAAGATGGAAGCAACCCAAATGTCCATCAACTGAGAATGGTTAAACAAAATATGGTAGAAATACACAATGGAATATTATTCAGCCATCAAAAGGAATGACGTCACAAATATTCTAGCTGTCCTGATTTTGTGATAATCAGGGTAGGCTAAACATTCGCTGTATTAGAAACAATGCATGTGTCCCCAAACCTAGTTTTTCTCCCTAGGTCTGGTTTTTAGAATGCTGGTGATAAACCAAGGCTGTTTTATTATATGACCATCCTGTATGGGAAATGACTTAACTCTAGGTATCTTTGGTCAACCTTAAGAGAGATAGCAGGGGGACGGACGTGGCTTAGGTGGTTGGGCGCCCGTCTCCCATATGGAGAGACCTGGGTTTGATCCCCAGGACCTCCTGGTAAAAAAAAAAAAAAAAAGAAAGAAAGAAAGAAAAGAAAAATGTAGAAGGCACGCAGGCCACCAGGCCCTGCGAGCCACGCAGCAAGATGATGACATAACAGGAGAGTGACACAAGGGACAGTCAAGATGAGGCGCACCAAAAAAACAGGAACTAAGGTGGCGCAGGCAGTAGGATGCCTCTCTCCACATTGGAGGATCCAAGGATCAAATCCCAGGGAAGACAGGAAGAGAAGGAGGAGAAGAGAGGGCAGGAAATGGACATAGAGAGTTGCCCAGCTCATGGACTCAGAAATAGCAAAAGGGGGGGGGGAGTAAAAATGGATAAAAGTAAATAAATAAATAAATCCTTAAAAACAGGTATAGGGGAGGAAGATACGGACTATAGTCAGTAGTAATACTTCAACGATGCTCTTTCATGATTTGTTAACAAATATTTCACAACAATGCAGGGTATTTGTGGTGATGTGAGCCCTGTGTGATGTTATTCATGTTTGTTTTGAAAGTTCACGATGTTTACTGAACACTTAGAATTTATGTATGTTCATGTATGAATGATATACTTCAATAAATTGTTTTTTAAAAAAGGGAATGACTTTCTGATACATGTGACAACATGGATGAACCTTGAAGATATCATGTTGAGAAAAATAAGCCAGAAACAAGAGGACAAATATTGTATGATCTCACTGATATGAAATAATTAAAATAAGCGAACTCCTACAGTCAGAATCTAGAATATAGGTTACCAGGTGATGGGGTAGGGATAGGGAATAGAGAGTTAATCCTTAAATTACAGAGTTTCTATTTGGGATGATGGAAAAGTTCGGTAAAGGAAGGTGGTCATGGTAGCACAACATTGTGAATGTAATTAACAGCACTGAGTTATATAATTTAATGTGGTTAAAAGGGGAAATTTTAGGTTGTATGTATGTTGCTAGAATAACATTTTTTTAAAAATCGATGGGACTATACAACACAAATAGTGAAACCTAAGGTAAACTATGGACTGTAGTTAATAGTACAAGTATAAAAATGCACTCTTATCAATTGTAACAAATGAACCACACCAATGCAAGGTGTTAATAATAGGGTGGTATATGGAAACCCTCTATTTTATGTGAGATTTTTCTGTAAACCCACAACTTCTCTAATAAAAAAAAATTACTGCAGGGAAATATACAAAAATTTTATAACCAGCTGTTCCTAGTGTCAGGGTTTGTAGAAATAAATTATTTATTATTTAGTCCCAATTAAAATATAGATTATATCATGAGCCATAAATATCAAGGCACCTAGTAAAAGACACTTTGAGAAGCTCATGTAAGTGCTGTGAGATTGTGAAGCATTGGGTTAACCATCAACCTCTGTTTCTATAAATAAGATTAAAATAAGATTACAGATATCATAAAATTTAAATTGAATCCTCCCATATTCTCTTCTAGCATCATAAAGTTTATTTGCTGGTAGCTATAAAAGCTTTTCTATGATATTGAAGGGTTTGTTTTAATATTTCTAAGGACTGATTATAACCTTACAATTATAAATGATTATCACAAAAACTTTTCCTGGGGTATTTCTTGTTGAAAATTCTATTTAGTCACTTAAAATTGTATGTTTGCAAGAGAAGATTGCTTTACATCCCAATCCTGTGATAAAGTTGGAACCGATTCAACCAGTAAAATAGGGCAGTACAGATTCACTGAAATTTAGGGACATATCTGAAGACTTTCCTCCTTATTTTAATATGCTTACTTTATTTTTATTATTTTATTATTTTATTTTATGCTTATTTTAATATTTTATTATTTTATTACATAAAATATGTATAAGCAACTTAACTTTAAAACACAATGCTCAACCTCAATTTCCCAAGGTTTTTAAATTTTTTTTCTGTGATTACTCAATTTTTCTATAAAGAGCACGTTTCTTTTTTTTTTTTAGTTTTTATTTTTTTATTTATTACATGTCCCCTCCCCCTTTCTGCTTGCTCTCGCTGTGTGTCCATTCTTCTGTGTTTTTCTATGTCTGCTTCTTGTCTCCCCCGTCTTTGCAGCAGCTCGCTCCGTTCGAGGGTGGCTCCATTCCGTTTTCACGGGCGGCTCCGCTCCATGTTTTGCGGGCAGCAGTCCTCCATGTTTTTTGCGGGCTGCCCGGCTTCCGCGGTTCGCAGGTGGCAGCTCCGCTTTTCACGGGTGACTTTGCCATGCCCGTGGGGGCTCCACCCTGCCCGTGGCAGCTTTTTGCCTTGCCCACGGTGGCTCTGCCCCGCCCACAGGGGCTTGCCTTTCTCAAGGCCGTCTGCCCGCTCGGAGAGGTCCCTGGGAACCAAACCCAGGGCCTCCCACGTGGTACCCCTGCACGCTCTTATCCACTGAGCTATCTAGCCGGGCCCAGCACATATTTCTTAACCAGAAAAAAAAATCTTTAAAACTTCCTTTGCAAGACAGTTACAGGAATTAAAGAATATACACATTATGCCCATAGCAAAGTGCCTGTGATTGCAGTGATTCAAAAACCAGCAACTACTATAATTATTGTTATCATAATTATTACTAAAATACCAATAAAATTAGGAGTCTCACTTCTGAATAAATATAATTTATTTTGCAACCAACTTAATTCCACTGGCGACCACGAATTAGCATAACTGTCTGAGTGCCAGAGAACCCATCCAATAGGTTCCTCATTCAGTTGACTCTCATCATTCATGACACTTATGTTCAATAAAGTCACAGTAAACAATGCATTAGCAAATATTGAACCATTGCTCCTAGGAGAAATACAGGGTTAGGTTCCTACAAGCCTCCGGTCACAACATTTTCGCCATCCAGCCAATACATAAACTTATTTTATGTGTGCTTCTGTTTAAAGACACTTACTCAACATATATTGTTGATTCACTAACATTGCACTCACGGCCAAGAGCACTATAACTCATGCCTGAACAAAATTTATCAAACATGTATTTTCTCCATAAAGCACATCACAACACAGCCTTCTTATACTTGCAAACACTAAACAGCACTTCAGCACTATGCTTGGGAACTATTTTAAACAGCAAGGCCACCGACAAAAGGCACAAAAATGCAAAACGTGGCAGCAAATACACCATGTAAAGGACACCTGTTTACAGTGGAAATGCTGGAACAGAAGGCAGTGTCACCTTATTCAACCTCAGCTGCGAATGTGCACAGCGGCGACTCAAATTTTTTGCCACCTTGCACATGTCTGCAAATGACCGTGAAAGTGCCATGGATATCGATTTTTGAGGTTACAAATAAATTTTAGCAAGTTGGCAAGCTTGCAAATATGGAATCCACAAATAATGAGGATCAGTTGTATTTATTTTTTTCGTATTATCATCTCATCTTTTAGCCTAGTTCTGTTTCTTCCTGGTCTCTTCCAAATGGTGACTATGATTCCTTAGTGGATCCATAACCTTTCAAAAATTCCTGTCATTTTCCCTCACGTAAGCTAAGGAATGGGAAAGAGAAAGAGACGTCAACTGGTCACACTCTCAGAAAGAAGCAGGGGGTGTGTGCACACCTTGTCAGTTCTCAGCTACAATACAAACCAAAAAGGGGAAGAGATGTGTGGCAGCAACCGTGTCACATGTCACTCAAGTTTCAGCCCCATGTCGTGCCATTGCCTCAGATGCCTGTTTTAGCATCTAAACATCAGTTGGCTTTTTTTCCCTATTTTCCCTCAATAATTTCTTTCATTACTCGTTTTTAAAAATCTCTTTTAATCCCTTCAATACAAAGCCTATGAGATAAAACTCTCATCAATGAAGTTTCTGCTGTATAATTATAGAAATAATAGAATTCAACACATAGACTCAATCTTGGGCATGTGTTGCTTGTACCAATTTAAAAGCAATAGACTCAAATGCTATTTTCTATTTGTGGAGGTATTCTTAGGTGACAGAATTGGATTGTAAAATTCTTTTAAGGAGACAAAAATCAATAGTAGATGAATAAATAGAAAATCAAGGTTAGTTTGAATAAATAAAAGAAAATCAAGGTTTGTTCAACTAAAATGGAAAGAAGAGAAGCTCCCTTTTAGATAATTTTCCAGCGTTTTAAAAATCACTCCATCCTATTGCTTTATTTTAGTGCTGTCACTCTCTCTTCTCCCCAATACACACACACTTCCCTTAAAAGTGATGAATAATATACACACATTTAAAAATTATTTCAATTTTTCAGTTTGACTACTTTATGCTTCTCTTTCAGCTAACCCAAAACAATAGTAGGTTTAAGTAATGTTCACTTTTGATTTTTGTAAACTTCTCTGAGGGGCAGTTCTATTGCTCATTTCTCCTATGGATATTTAAGCCTAGAACTTCTAATGATAGAGACTAAATATTTTTAATCATCTAAGCACAAAGAGTTGTTTTTCAAGTGAGCTTTACTTGATATCCATAGTCTGATGAACATTGAATTCTAAAACGAACCTCTAAAGTTGTTAAGATAAATGGCAACTGAAGTGCTGAAAAAGTAGGAAGCAAAGCAATAAAGATAATGTAAAATTCAATTGAGAAAAGATAAGGGCATATCCACAAGCTGATGATGTACAGTTACAGCACAAGGAAATGAAAAAGCACGATAAAATTGCATTCTATTGCTATTTAAACAGTTGGGCTTACAACTTCAGACATGCTTTAGAGATCTGCCTTATAGAAGAAGCTGCCTCATTATGTAGTCTGCTTGGTATTTTCTTTGACTGCACCCTCAAAAACCAATGGAGAGCAGAATGATGAAGGTTCAAGGGTTCCTTATCTATGCTCTGATGATCTGGACAACCAGAAAGGGACTCCTAAGTGTGAGTATTTAAATTATTTTGAGTAAATAAAATGTAAGACGTGGTTACTGACTAGATAGATCTTCAAATACAACCAGTGAATATTTACGAATCTGCTCTAAGCATGGTGCCATAACAACAACAGAGACTGTCATTAAGTTGCCTTCAGTTTTTGACATGAATAAAAACTTTAAAGCATATTGCTGTAACATTTAATAAGTTGATGAGGAAAATAAGATAAGAATTCAATACAGAAACATTATTAAAAGGCAGGTGACGAAATAATGATGGAAAAATTAAGACAGCGAACACATCCAAAATGATAAATTGTTGGAGTTCCTAAGTATCCACAATCATTTTCTTGCTCTGACACATCTTAGAGAACATCAACCCTACAGAGATACTAGACAAACTCATCACTGACAAAACTAAACTAGCTAAATATGAAAACCAAAAGTCAATCAGTAAGATGGGGATATTGACGCCACCAACAGTCAGCCTTCAATGTCAGTGGTCAAAAGCACACACATGGTATCTCTATAACCTCATTTAATTGAGAGTACTTTTCTCCACCAGTATGGACCCCCCAGTTTTCTAGGAGTAGCTTTCTTCTTCCCTCAAAAATTACCATGACAATAAAAAATAAAAAAGAAAGAAAAAAATTACCATAAACACTAAAGTGAAGAGAACTTTTTATATCTTTACCCAATAATATTTAAATGATCAACCAAATTTTTAAAGGTTCATCATTTGTCTCTTTTACCATTTTATGAAATTATCTTTGTCTATTACATCAACAGATGGAATTGATATACTATAGGTACTCTCAAAATAAAGCCTCATCACCACGCACAAGGGCAATACCTTACTTATTCAGCCTGTGTTTTCATCGCAGACACTAGCCTGACCCTTTTTCTCCAAAATACCTCATCCACCTATTTAGTGGAACCTGGACTGAATCGATTTAAATTCATACTAGGTGGTCTCTCTGTTCATTCAAGGTCTTTAATCAAATGTTACTACTACAGTAAGGTCCCTTGAACCACCCTCCCTAAAGTGATCCTGCCCCTCAGTCTCTCCCCTTTTCTCTTTATTTTCCTTCATTGCTCTGACATGGTACTATATATTTGTCTAAACTCGTTTACTGTCTGTCCCCTTACCCAATCACTCCACAGCCTCTTAACATTGGCTTCATGGCATTTATTACTACCTAACTTTTCAGTTTTTTGTTCACCATTGTATTTCTTACTACTATGAACTGCATCTAGCACATACAAGGTACTCAATAAATAGTTTTTTGAAGACTGACTGAATGAATGAATAAATGTCTCCCCAACTTTAACTTCATGAGGTAGGGACATTGTCAGTTTCGTTCACTAACATATCCCCAGCAAGTACCTGTCACATGGTAAACAGAGAGTAAAATCTCTGAATGAATTAGTGAACAGTAGGAGAGTAGATGACAATGATCAGATCCTTTTCCTAGAACACATTTGGACTGGGGAAGAAGGAAGAGAACATGAGGCAGGGAGAAGGAGGCAGGTAGAGGAGTGGCAAAAGAATTGACAAGGGACACTGAGGACACAACTTTCTTATATCCCAACTCTGTTTAAAGTAAATATTGAAAGAGGATAAAGAAAATGTGTGAGAGTCAAGAACCCAACTTTTTCTATAACATGTTCAATAAATAACCAGCAATTATAAAGGAATACACCAGACACCAGGTGTATTACTCAGCCAAAGAGGTGCTGATGCAAAATACCAGAAATCTGTTGGCTTTTATAAAAGGGTATTTATTTAAGGTAGAATCTTACAGTTACCAGGCCATAAAGCATAAGATAAGTCCCTCATCAAACTCTGTTGCCAAGTGTTGGCGCAAAATGGCAGCTGATGTCTGCAAGGGTTCAGGCTTCCTGCTTCCTCTAAGGCACCGTGGTCCCAGCTTATTCCAAAATCGGCTGTAGGCTGGGATAAGTCTCTTCTCGCTCCCAGGGCTTATTTCTCTCCAGGCTCAGCTGCTCTGCCCTTCACAAGGCCAGCTGTAGACTATCAGGCAAATGGCTCATCTCTCTTTCTGAGGCCTCTGCTGTGTCTAATGGAGCCTTCTCTCCTTCCTCACGTATCTGCTTCTCTGTGTGTTCACTTCCCGGGGTTCCAATATCAAAACTCTACTTTCTCTTCTGCCATGTTGTTTTCTCTGTGAGTCCCACCCACCAAGGGGGTGGGAACTCAACATCCTACTGACTGACGTGGCCCAACCAAAGCCTTAATCATGATTTAATTAAGTAAAAGTGAAACCTCTGAATCCAATCCAATCTAATATGTCCAGAGGAACAGACCAGTTCACAAACATAATCCAATATCTATTTTTGGAATTCATAAACAATATGAAACTGCTACACCAGGTAAGACACTAATGCCTTTAAATGGGGTTTAAACCGAATTGAAACTTCATATATGATATCAAGAATTATATTTTTAGGTTGCAAGTCATGTCAGGTCCCACCAAAAGTCTTTTCTATCTGTTTCAAAAATTTCAACTATTAAGTCTTTTCTTAGGGCCTTAAAAATTATTTCCCCACTTAATTAAAAAAAGAGAAAAGTTCCTTAACTTTTAACAAATTTATAGGTAACAATCCTATGAAGCAAGTCATCTTATTTAAAATGCTAGCATTTTACAATAAATTTTATTCCATGAAAGGGTTTCCAGAAAATTATATTACTCAAAGCTAAGCATTTTAAGATTGCCTCATTGCAATTAACATGTGGCACAGGTTCCTTGGTTTCCAGGGCTACAGTTACAGGGGCCATGCTCTGGGCATAACCTGTGGGTTCTTTACCACCATTTGCATGTTAGAAGGACACCCATATTACTCCTTGAGAATACACCCTTGCCCACATTGTCACAGAGTAGGGGTCAACCACCACCATTAAAGCATACATCCTTGTTCAGCTCCTCAACTGTCAAATAAGATGTAATTTTCCTCCAACTTGGAAGATTCCAATATCATATTATTCTTCATCTGACTAACAACACATAATAGCGGCATTACAGGTATCTTTTGGAAATACTACTTCAAATATTACTTCAAAGTAACTGCTCCCAATAATTATCAATAGCTCAGATGGGGAAAAAATACTTATGGAGGATTCTTGGAAAAGAAGTAATCCATCTACTCCTAAAACACCCTCACATATATCCTTGGATTATCAGACCATTAGAAAGCTGTATTTTACATTTGCCACCTAGAAGAATTACTCTCTATGTCCCTTTGGCATTATGCCATCAAGA
>PVKH010044202.1:0-10634 GCA_004027955.1 Chaetophractus vellerosus | reverse complement strand
GCTCCATGTTTTGCGGGCAGCAGTCCTCCATGTTTTTTGCGGGCTGCTCAGCTTCCGCAGTTCGCAGGCGGCAGCTCCGCTTTTTCACAGGTGACTTTGCCATGCCCGTGGGGGCTCCGCCCTGCCCGTGGTGGCCCTTTGCCTTGCCCACGGTAGCTCTGCCCCGCCCACGGCAGCTTGCCTTTCTCAAGGCCGTCTGCCCGCTCGGAGAGGTTCCCGGGAACCGAACCTGGGGCCTCCCATGTGGTACACCGGCGAGCTCTTTATCCACTGAGCTATCTAGCTGGGCCCAAGTCTTCACTTCTTTAGCCTTATATATCACTTTTTTACATGAAAAAAAAATGTAGCAGAAAAAAATGATAATTTGCCAAAGTGGCAATTTAGTCAAGCAAACATAACACTTATTAAGGATGAGAATATAAATGGTGGCTTCCTTTCTTAACCATTTTGGCTGTTGTTGGCATAACCATTCATATTATATATACCAAATTAATACTTTTGATTGAAAAATAAATTGATAAACAGGGAAAATAAGACTAACATCAGAGCTCTATCCAAAACATAAAAGACGCTGCCAGGGGAAAACAATAAAAAATAGTTCTACAAAGACATGAACTTAAATTTATAGTTCTCTTCTTTCATAAGAAAAACACATACACATACAAACTCTGGAGTTTAGAATATACTACAACATCAATGATAGCAATAAAATAAAGCATTTTTGTAGGCCAATAAAACCAAAGGGATTTAGTATAATAGTTAACATTGCTTTGTTTCCATCTGTAAAATGGGAATAATTATATTTTATTTCTAAGGTTGTTATGATGATTCCAGAAGTTACATATAAACTATCTGGCACACACTCAATAAATAACAAGTATCATTGTAAAGCATGTATTAAAATTTTGTAAATAAATAGTGAGCCTATTTCAGAATTTCTCTATTTCCTATTTCTAAAACTAACAATTTTAGCAATTCTCACTAAATACCTTGTTAGAATTTCTCCACATTCCAGCAAAAACTTATTAGCACTTACTGAAAATGCTTCATATTAACAAAACTTCAGTATTATCTGACCAAAAAATACAGTCCATTTATTACTATTATACACAGTAAATATACAAATGTTTTAAACCTATTACATTCACACATTTTCAATATCATCATTCTTAATATTAATATTTGGCTATGAAAATATGTAATCTGCTAATCTGAAAAGGATCTCTTATTCATGACAATTAGGACAATTTATTTCATCATCTCATATTTGAGCATTTTGAGTAAAGTTGCATTATAAATGAAGTAAATAAATGTTTAAAACATACATGTAACTTACTTAAATAAAAAGTATTTTGTGTGGGGATTGGATGTAGCTCAAGTGGTTGAGTGCCTGCTTCCCATGTATGATGTCTGGGGTTCAATCCCCAGTACCTTCTAAAGAAAAAGTATTTTGGGGCAATACATTTATTAAGAATATTTAATATCATTAAGACTAATCCCAATATCTATTTTAGTACTCTTGCCAAAATTGTTTAAATTGAATCTAAATCATGAGGGGAAAAAATCTTATTAATCCAAATTTAGGAACAGTGTGCAAAACAACTGGCCTAAACACTTCTATGAGATCAATGTCATGAAAGACAAAAAAAAAAAAAAAAATCTGGGGAGGTGTTCTATATTAAAAGAGACTAAAGAGATTGACTACTAAATAAATGCAATGTAAGATCTATGATTGGATTCCAGATCAGAGGGAAAATGTTTTACATAGGACATTATTGAGACATTCAGGTGAATTTGAAAATAGACTGCACATTAGATAATATAATGGATATATTTAATAATTAAATTTATTAAGTGTGATAATGAATTGTGTGAGAAAACAGAAACATGACAAAATGTTAACAATTGTTAAATCTAGGTGAATAGTATATGGTTGTTCTTTGTACTATTCGTTCACCTTTTCTATAGGTTTTTAAATTTTCAAAATATAAAATTGGAGTAAAAAGGCTAAGCTGTGTAATTTTAAAAGGCGAACGTATGTAATTTTAAAAGCATACACTATCCAATAATAAGTGGGCTCAACCTCCTATTCTCTCACACATTCCCTCCTACCCACATGTTCCCTAATGGTACCAGTGACTGTTGCTAAATTACCCTGTCAGAGCTCAGGGTCTTGGATGACATGCAGAAATCACTTGCACAATAAATCCACTGTATCTATTGACTCATTTTCTTTCATAAAATGGTGTTCATTCCCAAGTGCATATGATTTATTTTGTTCAGACCATCTGCATACTTACTTTTTTTTGTCTTTTACTATTCAAAACAGAATTTGTGTGTTATTCCAATTAAAATATAAACATTTTAAAGCTCATGGGGGAGAGACTATATTAAAAATAAAAATTTCTTTGTTTCTCAGTTCCCTACCTGTAAATTAAGGGAACCCTCCCTGCCTCACAGGATTGTTATAAAGATTAAGTAAACAGGGGCCGGCTGTATAGCCCAGTTGGTAGGGTGCCAGTTTACCACATGGGAGGCCCGGGGTTCGGTCCCGGGGCCTCCCTCCAATGGGTGGACCGCCTTGAGAAAGGCAAGCCAACACGGGCGGGGCACGCCGCCACGGGCGGGGCACGCTGCCGCAGGCAAAGGCAAGCCACCGCAGGCGGGCAAAAAGGCAAGCTCCCGCGGGCAAAGACAAGCTCCCGTGAGCAAGGGCGAGCCCCCACGAGCAGGCAGGCTGCCGACCCGGTGAGCTGACTTGGCAGGATGTCCCAGCAGGGGGAGACAAGCAGACACAGAGGAACGCAGAGAAAAATGAACACAGCAAGAACAAGCAAAAAAGGGGGGGTGTATAATAAATAAATAAATTTTAAAACCCTATGATCTTTAAAAAAAAAAGATTAAGTAAACAAATGTATGAAAGCATTGATCTGAGAGTCTGACACTCAACAAATTCCTTGGCATTCAATAAACTGCAGCAATTATTATTACCTTAACCTTAATTTAAGGATCATATTCCATTTGTTGTCTTTAAGGAAAACAATTGGATACTGAGTATTAGAATTCACAAGTTCAAACTTAACATTTCTAGTGGCTGAATAATATTTCATTCTGTGCGTACATCACAATTTGCTTATCCATACATTGGTTGATGGACAACTAGGTTGATTCCATCTTTTGGCAATTGTGAATAATACTGCTATGAAAGTCGGTATGTAAATGTCTGTTCAAGTCCCTGCTTTCAATTCTTTGGTGTATATACCTAGAAGTTGGATTACCAGGTCCCACATAACTATACCTTTAACTTTTTGAGGAACTGCCAAACTGTTTTCCACAGCAGATGCACCATTTTACATTCCCACCAATAATGAACACTGTTCCTATTTCTCCCCATCCTGTCCAGAACTTCTTATTTTTCCATATTTTTTGTAGTAGCCATTCTAGTAGGTACAAAATGGTATCTCAATATGGTTTGGATTTGCATTTCCCTAATAGCTAATAGCATTGAGCATCTTTTCGTGTACTTATTGGCCAGTTGTATAACTTCTTTGGAGAATGTTTAAGTCTTTGTCCTTTTTTTTTTTAGGAGGCAGGGGTTGAACCTGGGACCTCGTAAATGGGAAGTAGGTGCTCAACCACTGAGTTACACTCGCTCATCTTCGCCTACTTTTTTATTGGATTGCCTGTCTTTTCATTGTTGAGTTTTAGGATTTCTTTACATATTCTGGATACTAAATGCTCATCAGATATTTGGAGTCCAGCTATTTTCTCCCATTCTATAGGTTGTCTTTTTACTTTTATAATGAAATCCTCTGATGAACAAAAGTTTTTAATTTTGATGAAGTCCCATTTATCTATTTTTCCTTTTGTTGCTCATGATTTTGGTGTAAAGTCTAAGAAACTATTGTCTAATTCAAGGCCTTGAAGATGCTTCCTTATGTTTTCTTCAAGGATTTTCATAGTTTGGGTTCTCATATTTAGGTCTTTGATCCATTTTTTTTTTAAGATTTATTTTTTATTTATTACATATCCCCCCTTTCTGCTTGTTCTTGCTGTGTTCATTTTTGCATTCTTCTGTGTCTGCTTGTCTCCCCCTTCCCCCCCCCCCCCACTGCGGCGACCTGCTGAGTCAGCTCACCGCGCGGCAGCCTGCCTGCTCACGGCGGCTTGCCCTGCCTGCAGTGGCTTGCCCTGCCCATGGCGGCTTGCCTTCTCAAGGTGGTCTGCCCACTCAAGGAGGCCATGGGAACCAAACCCAGGGCCTCCTATGTGGTAAATTGGCACCCTACCAATTGGGCTACAGCTGGCCCCCTTTGATCCAGTTTGAGCTAATTTTTTTTTACATGGTGTGAAGTAGGAGTCCACCTTCATTCTTTTGCATTTGGATATCCAGTTTTTGCAACACCATTTGTTGAAGAGAACGTTCTTTCCTCATTGAGTGGACCTGGCATCCTTTTCAAAAATCAGTTAGCTATAAAGAATAGCAAGCTATTTCCAAAGCAAGCAGAAGGAATGTAATAACAAAAATCAGAGCAGAGATAAATGAAATTGAGAACAACAAAAACAACAACAACAAAAACCAATAGAGAGAATTAACAAAACCAAAAGTTGTTTCTTTGAGAAGATTAACAAAATCAACAAGCCCTTAGCTATAATGACCAAGAAAAAAGAGAGAAGATGCAAATAAATTCAAAATGAAAACGGGGACATTACTACTGACCCCACAGAAATAAAAGAGAGCATAAAAAGACAATATGACCAACCATACACCAACAAACTAGACAATCTAAATGAAATGGAAAAATTCCTAGGAAAGTATGAATAACTTACACTAACCTAGAAGAAATAGAAGACCTCAACAAACCAATCACAAGTAAAGAGATTGAAAGAGTCATCAAACAACTCCCCAAAATGAGAAGCCCAGGACCAGATGGTTTCACAGCTAAGTTCTACCAAGATTTCAAAGAAGATTTAAAACCAATCTTATTCAAATTCTTCCAAAAAATTAAACAAGATGGAACATTATCAAACTCATTCTATGACACCAATATCACCTTAATGCCAAAGCCAGATAAAGATATTACATAAAAAGAAAATTACAGACCCCTTTCCCTAATGAATATGGATGCAAAAATCCTCAACAAAATACTTGCTAATCAAATCCGACAACACATTGAAAGAATTATTCATCCGTATCAAGTGGGTTTTATACAAGGCATGCAAGGGTGGTTCAATACAAGAAAATCAATCAGCATAATTCACCACATAAATGAATCAAAGAAGAAAAATCACAT
The DNA here is from genome assembly GCA_004027955.1 of Chaetophractus vellerosus. Taxonomy (NCBI): domain Eukaryota; kingdom Metazoa; phylum Chordata; class Mammalia; order Cingulata; family Chlamyphoridae; genus Chaetophractus; species Chaetophractus vellerosus. The sequence continues at coordinate 5,340 of PVKH010044202.1, read as the reverse complement.
GATCCTATTGGTTGATGCAGAAAAGGCATTTGACAAAATGCAGTATCCTTTCTTGATAAAAATACTACAAAAGATAAAAATTGAAAGATAAAGGCCATACATGAAAAACCCACAGCTAACATTGTACTCAATGGTGAAAGACTGAAAGCTTTCCTGTTGAGACTGGGAACAAGACAAAGATGCCCATGGTCACCACTGCTGGCCAATGTAGTGCTAGAGGTTCAGCTAGAGCAATCAGGCAAGAAAAAGAAACAAAAGGCACCCAAATCAGAAAGGAAGAAGTAAAACTTTTGCTCTTCGCAGATATGATCCTATACCTAGAAAGTCTCGAAAAATCTACAACAAAGCTGCTAGAGCTAATAAACAATTTCAGGAAAGTGATATGACACAAGACTAATATGCAAAAAAATCAGGAGAGTTTCTATAGACTATCATGCAATCTGAGGAAGAAGTCAGCAAAAACATTCCATTTAAAAGAATGACTGAAATAATCGAATATTTAGGAATAAACTTACCAAGGATGTAAAGCACTTGTATTCAGAAAACTACAATGCATTGTTAAAGAAATTTTAAAAGACCTAAATGAATGGAAGAAGATTCTGTGCTCATGGATTGGAAGACTAAATATTGTTGTCAGTTTTACCCAAATTGATATACAGATTCAATCCTGATAAAAATTCCAACAGCATTTTTTTAAAAATAGAAAACAAAATTAACAAATTTATTTGGAAGAGTAAGGCACCCCAAATAGCCAGAAACATCTTAAAAAGGTAGAGAAAAGTTGGAGGACTCTCATTTCCAGACTTTAAATCATATTACCTAGTTACAGTGGTAAAAAAAAAAAACAACAGCATGGTACTGGCATAAAGATAGGCACATAGGGGACATGAAGGGAGATGGCATCAGTTTAAGTGTACACTCACCATCTCTCTCAAAAAAAAAATGGCTGTGTGGGGCAAGATCCTGCCCAAGTGAACTGTTTTGAGAACCCACAGAGCAGGAGAAGATCCTGCCCAAGTGAATTGTTTTGAGAACCCACAGAGCAGGAGGCTTCAGAAAAACTATCTGGAGAGAGCTGGACAAAGAGAAAATTGCTCAAGGAAAAACGCTGAGTTTCTTGCCCCTGAGGCTGGAAATTGCAGGATGGCTAAGCTCCACTCTCAAGGCAAAACCACTGCAAGCCCCAAGCCCCAACTCCTGCTGGCCACCCAGCAGGAGGGAGCATTCTCCAAAAGTGGGAGGGTTCTTGAGAAGGGTGGAGAGGGGTTTCCTTTCTGTGGGTTTGGTTTCCTGGACCCCCTTTGAGCTTTGAGGAGCATACAAACCAGCTCAAGGTGGCACTAGGAAGAGGGGAAAGGTGAATCTGATGAGGCAGCCTAAAATTACAAGCCATACCAAGAAACAGGAAGACATGGCCCAGTCCAATGAACAAACTTAATACCAGGAATACATGCAGAACATTGAACAACTAATCAAAGCTGTCTGTGATAGTTAGGCTAATGTGTCAACTCAGCCAGCTAATTGTGTCCAGGTATTAGGTCCAGCTAATTGTAATACAAGAGCATTTATGGACTTCCATCACCAGTGAGTTTGCTGCATGGATGGTTGATTACATCTGCATCAATCAGAGAGATTACATCAAGAACGGATGACGCTTTTATCCAATCAATTGACTGCCTTAAAAGGGGAAGTGGTTTCAACATTCAGAGAGAATTTCCCAGCTCGTCTTTGGACAGCCAACTTCTCCCAGAAACTCATCAAGGACCTTTCATTGATCTTTCATTGGAGCCCCTGGATTGCAGCCTGCCTGCTGAACCTGGACTTGTGCATCCCCATGGTCGCATGAGAGACTCTTATAAAATCATATATTATTAACAGATATCTCCTGTTGATTCTGTTTCCCAAGAGATCCCCGACTAATACACTGTCCAAACAAATATCATGGACCAACTTAATGAAATGAAGGAATAGACTAAGGATATTAAGAGGACACTGGGAGAACATACTGAACAAATATGTAATTTTAAATAATACATTAGAAGATCTGGACCTAATAGACATATACAGAACACTACACCCAAATACAGTGGGATATACATTCTTTTCGAGTACACATGGATCATTCTCCAAGATAGACCACATGTTAGGCCACAGAAAATTTCTCAATGAATTCAGAAAGATTGAAATTATACAAAGTAATTTCTCTGACCACAATGGAATGAAGCTAGAAATCAGTAAGGGCCAGAGAACCAGATTAAGCACAAAGATATGGAAGTTAAACAATACACTCTTAGACAAACAGTGGGTCAAGGAGGAAATTTCAAAGAAATCAGTAACTACCTTGAAACAACTGAAAACGACAACACAACATATCAAAACCTATGGGATGCAGCAAAAGCTGTACTGAGAGGGAAATTCATAACCATAATTGGATATCTCAAAAAAGAAGAAAGAGCTAAAATCGAAAACCTAACTGCACACCTGGAGGACTTAGAAAACAACAACAAACTAACACCAAAGGAAGTAGAAAGAAGGAAATAACAAAGATTAGAGCAGAACTAAATGAAATAGAAAATAAGAAAGCACTAGAAAAAAATAAAACCAAAAGCTGGTTCTTAGAGAAGATCAATAAAATTTACAAACCCTTAGCTAGACTAACAAGGAAAAAAGAGAGAAGATGCAAATACACAAAATAACAAGAAGGATAATTTAGAGGAAATGGACAAATTCCTAGAAACACACAAGCAGCCTAGTTTGATGAAAGAAGAAATTGATGAATGCAACAAACCAATCACAAGTGAAGAGATAGAAGCAGTCATCAAAAACCTCCCAACTAAGAAGAGCCCAGGACCAGACAGCTTCACAGGTGAGTTCTACCAAACATTCCAGAAAGAACTAACACCAATCCTGCTTAAACTCTTCCAAAAAATAGAAGTAGAAGGAACATTGCCTAAATCATTCAATGACGCAAACATTACCCTAATACCAAAGCCAAACAAAGATGCCACAAGAAAGGAAAGTTACAGACCAATCTCTCTAATAAACCTAGATGCTAAAATCCTGAATAAAATACTCGCTAATCATATTCAACAGCACATCAAACAAATTATATACCATGAACAAGTGGGTTTCGTCTCCAGTATGCAAGGATAGTTCAACATAAGACAATCACTCAATGTGATACACCACATAAACAGATTAAAATAAAAAAATCACATGATCATCTCTATAGATGCAGAAAAAGCATTTGAGAAAATACAGTACCCTTTCCTGATAAAAACACTGCAAAAGGTAGGAATAGAAGGAAAGTTTCTGAACATGATAAAGGGTATATAGGAAAAACCCACAGCTAATATCATATACAATGGTGAAATCCTAAAAGCCATCCCTCTAAGATAGGGAATAAGACAAGGATGCCCACTATCACTGCTCCTATTTCACATTGTGTTAGAAGTAATTGCTCAAGCACTGAGGCAAGAAAAAGATATAAAAGGCATCCAAATTGGAAAGGAAGAAGTAAAAGTTTCACTATTTGGAGATGACATAAACCTATACATAGAAAGCCCTGAGAAATCTACAACAAAGCTTCTAGAATGTATAAATGAGTTCAGTAAAGTCGTAGGTTATAAGATCAATGTGCAAAAATCAGTAGCATTTCTGTACACCAATAATGAGCAATGTGAGGAAGAAATCAAGAAAAAAATATCATTTACAATAGTAGCTAAAAAATCAAATATCTGGGAATAAATTTAACTAAAGAGGCAATTGACTTATACAGAGAAAACTACACAGCACTATTAAAGGAAATTAAAGAAGACTTAAATAAATGGAAGGATATTCCCTGTTCATGGATAGGAAGACTAAACATCATTAAGATGTCTGTCCTACCCAAACTAATCTACAGATTTAATGAAATCCCAATAAAAATCAAAATAGCATTTTTTACCAAATTGGAAAAACTAACTATGAAATTTTTTTGGAAGGGCAAGAGGCCCTGAATAGCCAAAGACATATTGAAAAAGAAAAATGAAATTGGAGGAATCACACTACCTGACTTTAAAACATACTACAAAGCTACAGTGGTCAAAACTGCATGGTATTGGCACAAGGATAGACATACTGACCAATGGAACCAAATTGAGAGTTCTGATACAGATCCTCACACTTACAGTCATCTGATATTTGACAAGGCCACCAAGCCCATTCAACTGGGTGAGAATGGCCTCTTCAACAAATGGTGCTTGGAGAACTGGATATCCATGTCCAAAAGAATGAGAGAAGAACACCATTACACACCTATATAAAAATCAGCTCAAGATGGATCAAAGATCTAAATATAAGGGCCAAGACCATAAAGACCTTGGAAGATAATGTAGGGAGGCATCTACAGGACCTTGTAATAGGAAATGTCTTCATGAACTTGACACCCAAAGCATGAGCAGCAAATGAAAAAATAGACAAATGGGATTTCCTCAAAATTAAAAGCTTTTGAACCTCAAAGGATTTTGTCAAGAAAGTGAAAAGACAGCTTAACCAATGAGAGATGTTTGGTAACCATATGTCTGATAGGAGCCTAATATCCAGCATATATAAAGAAATCCTGTATCTCAAAAAATAAAAAGACATACAACCTATTTTAAAAATGGGCAAGTGATTTGAACAGACACTTCTCCAAAGAAGAAATATAAATGGCTAAAAAGCACATGAAAAGATGCTCAACCTCACTAGCTATTAGGGAAATGCAAATCAAATCTACAATGAAGTACCATCTTACACCCATTAGACTGGCAGCCATTGAAAAAACAGAGGACTACAAGTGTTGGACATGATGTGGAGGAATGGGAACCCTCATCCACTGCTGGTGGGAATGTAGAATGGTCCAGCTATTGTGGAGGACAGTTTGGCGGTTCCTCAAAACACTAACTATAGGTCTGCCATATGACCCAGCAATTCCACCTAGAAGAACTGAAAGCAAGGACACAAACAGATATATGCACACCAATGTTCATAGCAGCATTATTCACTATTTCCAAAAGTTGGAATCAACCCAAATGCCCATCAACAAATGAATGGATAAACAAAATGTGGTATATACATACAATGGAATATTACTCAGCTGTAAGAAGGAATACAGTACTAACACATGGGATAACATGGATAAATCTTGAGGACCTTATGTTGAGTGAAGCAAGCCAGATATTGAAGGACAAATATTACATGACCTTTCTGATATGAATTAAACAAATTGAGCCAACTCAGGGAGCTAGAGTCTGGAAGATAGGTTTACAGGAAATAGAAAGGGAGAAGAAGGTTGTGAGCCAACGCCCACATAGGCGAAAT
>PVKH010044201.1:0-10632 GCA_004027955.1 Chaetophractus vellerosus | reverse complement strand
TAAAACTTGTTCCGAAAATTCTTAGTCAATGTTAATAAAATAAGTAAAAGTACTGGAAAGAGAAACATATAACTGTTATTAATATTATATGACAATTGTGTATGTAGTAAAGAAAAATAATTTATGAATGAATTATTATACTATATAAGGGAATTTAGTTTGGTTGTGAAACATATAATCAGGATATAAAAATTAAATTACACTTCTGTACATTAGCATCATACACTTTTTTAAATGACAATATTTTAAATATACCAATTCTTCCTAAATTGACATTTAACTTCAGTAAAATGGCAACTAATACACAAACGTTGTGTGTTTGTTTATTTGGTAGAACATGACAATCAATATAAATCATTAAAACTTATATCATGTACTAAAGAGCTAAGAACACCTAATACAGAAAATCTAAGTGGAGGAATTTGCCTTACCAGACATCAAGATTTATATTAATAAGGTATAAATGTGGTTTAAGGTTGATGCATGTCTATAACAGCACAAAGTACTATAAGATAACTAAAAGACCATAATCAATTCTACACAATCATAAAAACTTGATTCAGGTCCCAGCTTGCACTCTAGTTCTTTGGAAACTTATGGAGTTTTCAATAAAGAGTGCTGAAACTTTTAGATATCCATATGGAAAAATGAATTTAGTCTCTTTCCTTTTTCATACTTTCACAGAAATAAAAACTCAAATTAATTAAACACTAGGATATTTTATGCTACCAACTTGCAGTGGGGTTAGGGAGACAATACCAAGTATCAGTGACTATAAATCAGGAATTTCTAAATACTGGTTGATAGTAACACATAACTAAAAAGATATATGATAGATTGGTAGATAGATACATAATGATAGCTAGATAGATAGTAAAGTGAGAGTTCATCATATCACAATGTACCATGAATATTTCTTATTGATATTTTAGCAAGTGATGGACCTTATCACCATTTTGAAACTGTCAATAGAATTTTAAAATTCCAACAGTAGATGGAAAGAAAAGAATTCTTCTTTGATACTGTCAACGTGCACCTAATTGTTTAAAACTAGAAGGTGATGCAAAATATCACTATGATCATAGTTTGACCTTTGAAAGCAAATAACGTATCTGCCATTTCTTTCATAACCTGCTTCAAAATGATAAAAAATTAATATTTGTGATGTTGAAGTTTATATATTTATACAGAAGTCTTGCTTCAGTTTTCTTCCTTAAATGTAAGCTTCAAGCCATCGTGACCATTTTAGGGCAAGGTAATTCCACAAGATCTGGACTTGAGTGGTGATTCCAACCATATCTATATTGTGGTGGAAGAAATTAATGGTTTGGAAAAGTCTCTGTCTGTCCAAACAGTAAAACTCCCCAAAGTACTTTCAGCATGGGTTACTTCAGTTGTTTTTCTTTTGCTTTAATTTTATTTTTGCATTATGATTTCATTGACTAGAATCTTTCAATAGAAGGCTCATCACAGCGTTTGTAATTCATCATCTATTATGGTGAAAGTTAAATCAAAAGATAAATATTATTTTTTTCCTTTCCTTGAACATGAGCTTGGCCCATGTAATCAAAAGTAAATGTTAATAATCACATTTTCATTTAATTCTTTTCAAGTTTTTTCTAACTTATTAAAAAGATAGGTATATGACCATTTAAAACAGTGTATTGTCACCATGAAGAAATAATAACTTAAAAATATATGAGCACATATTTTTAGTATTTTCTAAGTAGCAGACAAAATAATAATCTTTTTTTCTTAATCTGATTCACAAATTCTCTAAAATCTATTGATAGATTCCAAGAACCTCATGGAAATAACTCCAAGTCTATTGTGCCATCTTTGAATATGTCAAATCTAAAGATCAAATACTGGTTTAATTATAAAAATCTGAATTCTGTTTTTCTGACTAAATTTTATTTTGAGAAAGATGATTTGCCTGAGCCATGTAGTAATAATAATAGTAATAATAATAATGACAGTTGCTGAACACTTATTATTTGTCAGATAGTATTCTAATTAATTAATTTAACCCTTACACAATATAACATCCTCATTTTACAGAGAAAAAAGCTGAGGCACAGAAAAAATATGTAATTAAACTCAACTATCACAACGTGTAAGCAGCAGAGCTAGGATGTGAACAGGAGAAGCCTTGCCCCAGAGTCCAGACTCTTAACTGCTGTGTATATTTATCTCAAACTAAGTTACAAGTGTCCATGAATACAAAAGAGCTTTATCTAAGAAATATAGTCACACTCAAAAGGTATGTATTTCACAGCTAGGATCTAGACTTAGAAAGATTTGGAGCTGAAATCTGCTGTTATAAAACACCTTCCATGAGTTTTGGTAGTCAGACAGATTTGTGTGTGTATGTGTGTGTGTGCACATGCACTCATTGGTAGACGTGCCCCTGAAAATGATGAGCAGAAATCAGCTCAGTAAGGCAAAAATGGCATATCTGGGAAGGCAGAATAATGAGTCAGAATCAAAGAGATCAATCCCGAGTAACAGGCCTGTTCAGACAAGCAGGTTGCTCCAGGCAACAGAAAATCTGGCAGCCAGTACCATGTAATGATTCAGGGCCGGCAGGTAGCAAGACCACTGAAATGAGATTTAGGATTTTGGGCAGGATGACTGTCACAGAACAACAGGGAAAAAAAAAATTGCAAAGTAAGAGAAAAGCCAGGGGAATGAAAAACAGGGAAGCAGGTACCAGAAATAAGATGCAAGGTGGGAACAATCTCAGGAAAAAAAGTTTGAACCTGCTTACTAGAACAGAAAAAAGAAAATTTGGGATTTAATACTTAATCTTCTAGGTATTGAACTAGAGCTCTTTCATTAACATTTTATTAAGGTCATATTTTTTCTAAGACTACTGGTTTTGTTAAATGACTTTAAATATGCAGGTAAGTAAAAATGGTAATCATTATAATAAATTCGTTGAGAGTACTCACTTAAAGAGACAAGCACAGGGCTGGGTGTTTGCTGTGACTTATTTAATTCCAGCACTAGTCCTATCACATAATACGCAGTTACATTTCCTTAGATAACTCAGCTAAATTTTAATTTTACCCAAGGAGTTAATGTCAACAATGTTATAGTGACAGGCTATCAGTAACACACAAGTATTACTTATCTGGTAATGTTATCAAAATGGGGATAGGGCAAAAAGAAGGCTGTAGTCTTACCAGAAACTTAGCTACTTGAATTCAGTACTCTCTGATATCAAAGCTTTATCCTCTTACAATCTAATTAAGTGATAGAAAAAACTTAACAAACCTAAAACTATTTGTTACTCTTTCTGCAAGAGGTACTTGACAGCACACTATAAAACTAATTATATAAGTACATTTTCATAAGCCATATTAATTTATAGTTATAAAGAAAACAGTATCAAAAATACTTTTCTAAATCAATTTACAATATTTATTAAATTAAAGATAAGGGTTCCTCTTGACATCATTGCCATGTGCTTGGAGGACATATTTGTAATTTCTTTTGTAATTTACTTACCTTAGAATAGGAAGGTACAGGTTCTGGAAAGGTGAAAGGGAGATGTCTGGACTTCCATGTGGCAGAAGGTAATGTGTTACATAGGGCAAATTTGTAAGAGGGCAGGTAAATGTTGAGCCTCCTTTTTTACTATTACACTGTCCTTGGTTCTAAAGTTCTCTGGAGCCCATCTGCAGTCCTGAAGACTTACAGGCCACTATTGCTTTGGCCCTATTTTATGCTCTAATGATATCAACATGATATATGTTACAGTTGTCTTGCTTGTAACATATTTGTGACTGATTTCCTCCAAGATTCAAGAATATAATCAGCTCTAGAATTGTTTTAACCTAATAGTTCTCAACTAATGTGCAAAATAAAGTAAAATACACTCTTCCCAAAATATCAGAACATTGTGACATTTATATAGAATTATTACCACCCATTTAGCCAACTCTGTTTACATTGAAAACTTGCATTTATATTTGAATATTCTTGTTCCATATGTGTCAACAATCAATTTTTCAGTTACATTGAATTCAATTTAGTTCAATTGTATAATATTTCACTTTTAGCTAAACCACATATAATTGAAGTACTCTTTGATATTTAAGAACACGCTCTAGAATTTTGCTTAGAAGAAGTGGCCTACAATTTGAAAAGAAATACAAATACAAATATCAACAAGTTTTTATTTCATCATTCACAAGTCATATGAAATTTTCAAACTAATATCATTGTAAAACTCTAGGACATGTAAACAACATAAGTGCTCTTCTTAATGAATCTAAATTTAAAACTAAGATTATATGAAAAAACTAATATATAATCAATAATTACATAGATATATCTATATCAAACTATTATATATGTATTATATAGTTATATATATAACTATTTAATATACAATAAATTAATGTTAGCATTAGTTTTCCATATATTTATACACACCAAGGCTAAAAATCATATTTTTAATAAACATTTTGAGTACTGGTTACATTTCAAAACTTTAGGGGATGATACAAAGATGATTAAACCCAGTGTTTTCCTCATTAGGTCTTCCCAATATAGGTGGAAGGAAGATAATTTCAAGAGTGTGATAAGGCCTATAGTTAAGTCATGCAGAGGGTATTAATGGGACTACAAACTGTAGAGAACTAAGTACCTGGAGAACTCTAGAAAGTTTCTGTGGAAAATTTTGAGTTGTGTGGAGATCCTTCTAGCAGAATGGAAGGAAAAATGTATTTCTGGTAGTGAAAATGTCACATGTAATGTTCATAGCTATCTTGAACAGCTCTGATGAACTAGGGTAGTCAGAGAGGTATCTGGATGACAATAGAAAGAGGATGTAGGGATTCCATACAGATCTTTGTGAAGAATTGAGGTCAAGAATGAAGGAGACATGGTGTGGTTTAAAGTTAAAATATGCTCAAGCAAAGACTTAGTTATGCTATTGTTAAAATCAATGGCGTAATGTATTTAAAATAAAAATTGCCTAACAAATTTTTTGTGATTCCTATCCAATATTTGGAGCTAAGGATACAAAGATCAATAAGACTGCCTCTGCTCTCAAAGAACTCACAGTGCAGCAGGAGAGATAGATGTATTAACAGGAATGTTTACTACAATAGAATAAGGGTAAAGCTAGAGATCTGTATAGTGCATTATGTAAACACGAAGACAAGGTATCAAACTCAGCATGTTTTGGTCAGAGAAGAAACCCAGGAGGAAACAATCCTTGAGTTGAGTCTTAAAATAGAAGAAGTGGTCAATGAAGCAAAAAGTAAGGGCATTCCGTGGAGGAAAGCCAGGGTACACAAAAATAGAGTTGGAAAAAAATGCCTAGATAACAGTTTGCTATTGCTGGAGTATTAGGTGTGTGCCTCTGAGAGAAGCCTGGCAGATATCAGAGGCTTGTGTATGTTACATTGAGGAGCTGTGGCTTTATCAGGTAAGCAATGGGAAATTGTGTGCTATTAAAAACCTGATAAGAATGGATTTGCATTTCAGAAAGAAAACACTGGAAAAAAATGTGGAGAATAAATTTGAGTGGAAAAAAAATAGAGGTGGGAGGAAGTTACAAATGTTTGATTGTTGATGGTTACAGTATTTTTATATTTTACTAACCTAGTGTTTGGTTAGTATTTTATGTGTTTAGAACTGAATCATATTAATTTATTCCAAGATGTTGTATTAATCAGCCAAAGGGGTGCTGATGCAGAATACCAGAAATCTGTTGGCTTTTATAAAGGGTATTTATTTCAGGTAGAAGCTTACAGTTGCTAGGCCATAAAGCATAAGTTACTTCCCTCATCAAATCTGTTGCCATGTGTTGGAGCAAGAAGGCTGCCAACAGCTGCCAAGAGTTCAGGCTTCCTGGGTTCCTTTCTGGCTGGGACTCGATTTTCTCTGGGCTCAGCTGCCCTGATCCTCTGTGTGCTTACTTCCTGGTCTCCAGCTCAAAAACTCCAACTCTCTTCTCTGTTATGTAGCTTTCTCTGAGTCCCCACCCACCAAGGGGGCAGGGACTCCATGTCCTACTGGCGTGGCCCAATCAAAGCCCTAGTCATAATTTAATCATTCCCAGTTACAAACCAGTTTACAAACATAATCCAATATCTATTTTTGTAATTCATAAACAATGTCAAACTGCTACACTCCACCCTCTGAATTCCCAAAAGACATTACAATATTCAAAAAACCTTAAATCAGTAGCAATGCTAAGTACAAAATCACATTGCAATCAAATTTAAATTTAAAGAAATAGAGTTTGTCTTGGGGCAAAATCCCATCTGGCTGTAGACCTCTGAAACTAACAAAACCAATTATCTGATTGCAATACACAAATGGACAGACAAAGGATAAACATGTTAATTGCCATAAAGAGAAACTGGGAGGGAAACATGAGTCATGGGTCCTCTACAGTTCAGTAAACCTGCAGGGCATCCTCCATTCAATTTGAAAGTCTGAGAGTCATTCTTAAGACTATGGTTTCTTCTCCCTGGTGTCTCATGAGGACCCACCCTTTCCACAAACTTGCCCAATGACCATTTTCTTGTTTCCACCCTCATCAAGCATCTGGGTGGCAACCTCTAGATCTCACCCTCCAAGAGCATTGGGGTGATTGCCACACATTACCCAATCTTTGGGTTAGTCTTAACCCTCCTAGTACAGTAAAGTGAAGACAACATCCTCCCTAACCTTTGGCATACAGGCTCAATCCTCTCAGAGCAATGAGTTGACCACCTGACCTTCCCTAATCCATGGGGGACAGGCACACCCCTCTCAGATCTATGGGGTGCTAACCATAACCACCCTGATCCTTGAGGAATGTGTTCCACCTTCTCTGTAACCTGGGGTGGCACAACTCTCCCAGAACATCAGGTGGGAACATCCACTCTCTTCAATGGCCAGGACAAATTCACCCTCTCTGTAGACATGGGTGGGGTTCCTCTCTTGGCCCAAAGCGATGTCTTAATTCCAGATCTCAGCTTCCATTGATTTTCCTCTTGACATTGTTTCCCCTTTATGTTTTAGTCCAAGCTGACAGTGGTTTTGTTCATACAGCTCCCTCAAAAAGCTTGTTGGTTTTGCATGCAAGAAGCAGGGTTCCAAGCCATCAGACAGTAAGACTTTCTGAGATAATTGCATCTTCAATCCTAATTTACAAGTTCTAAGTTTAGTTAAGTCCTCTAATGGAATATTGTCATCTGGGAGCTTGATTTCCAGAGGCTTGGAATTTCCAGAATCAGTTATTGTTTTCTTTGTGCCCAACAGTTCAGTCCTCAGCTTATCTGTTTTGTCTAGCATTTTGCTATAAGCTGCAAGGAGAAGCCAAGCTGCATTCTCTGAATTTACTTTGGAAGCTCTTCAGCTAAATGCCCAGGCTCACCATTTTCAAATTCTACTTTCCATAAAACATCAGGAGTCAATCTTGCTAGCTTCACTGCAACTTTAAAACATGGATTGCCCTTCCTCCAGTTTCCAATACTACTTTTATCATTTACTTCTAAGGCATCATAAAAAGTCTCTTTAGAATCCATATTACTATCAACAATCTCTTCAAAGCACTGTAGGTATTTTCTACCCAGCATCTCACAGTTCCTCCAAAAAATACCTTTACCCATTTGTAAAACCATTCCCAGCATTTTGGTAATTGCAGAAGAACTACCTTACTCTTGGTACCATATTCTGTATTAGTCAGCCAAAGAGATGTTGATGAAAATACCAGAAATCTGTTGGCTTTTATAAAGGGTATTTATTTGGGGTAGAAGCTTACAGTTACCAGGCCATCAAGTATAAGTTACTTCCCTCACCAAAGTCTGTTGTCATGTTTTGGAGCAAGATGGCTGCCAACATCTGCCAATAGTTCGGGCTTTCTGGGGTTTGTTTCTCTGTGGACTCAGCATTTTCCACAAGACCAGCTGTAGACTATCAGGTAACCAGCTCTGTCTCTCTCCGCTGGGTGATTATGTCTGGATTCAGCTGCTCTGCTCCTCTGGGTGCTTACTTCCTGGGCACCAGCTCAAAAACTCCAACTCTTTTCTCTGCCATGTAGTTTTCTCTGTGAGTGTCCACCCACCCAGGGGACGAGGACTCTACATTCTACTGACATAGCCCAATCAAAGCCCTAATCATAATTTAATCATGCCTACGTACTGACCAGTTTACAAAAATAATCCAGTATCTGTTTTTGGAATTCATAAACAATGCCAAACCGCTACAGATATATTCTAAACAAGTTTGAATACTTCAAATTTTCCAATAAGGCAATTGTGGCTCAAATAAAAGTATACCTTTTACAAAATCCAAGACCTTAGTAAGAATAATATTACATTCCCTGTAAGACACTAACCTAAGAATGGAAAAGAAATTAATCCCTATAGAGAAGGCCACTCTTGCCTACCAAAACAAGTCATCTCATTGTCCAAACCTCTGCTTTTCCAGTTAATTGTGCCAAAGACTAACAGTGCTTGTTAGAGAAACCATTATTTCTGCTTGAAAGAAGAAGCTGAGACACACATATGAACAACCTGCATAAGTTCCCAAGTCAAGTTAGTGACAAGCCAACCCAAAATCGACATCTCTCAATTGAGTCCAGAGCTGATGCTTTCCCATGAACGTTCACACCAATTTTTACTTTCAAGACCTTGTTCTCAGATTAATCAAGGCAGTAACAAGAGGAACCTGTAAAGTTTCTCCAGATGATGACTCTAAAGATTTCTTGTGAAACTCTAATTTAGAATAGAATGGCTAACTATGTTTTTTTCTTAAACCAACTTGAATAATTTACTTAGGGTTGTAGTCCTACTTGAGACCTAGATAAGAGTGAGCTGCCACATGTGGCAAACTTGTTAAGGACATTCTCATTTCTATATTAAATAGTAAAGAAGAAGTTGAGACAAAAACACTCTAGTGGAAAAACCATTTCTTATAGATGACACTGGCAGCAGTGACAGTGATAAATGCCGTGCCTCTCTCCATTGAATTTTGGGCCGTGCATAATTATAGGGAGGTCATATACAAAGGCCATGAGGGGACCCACTCTTGACCTCTTGTGAAATACTCCTGTGTGACCTGATAGAGCCATAGTAAGAAACTAGAGGAGAGGACTAAACAGGGTCCTACAATTGTTCCTCTGCTGGCTGAATTTGTGTGTTTGGTAACTGCAACCTACTGGTATGCACAATATTTCATTTTATGCATTTTGTAAATACAGTTAATAGTGTACAGTTGCACTGGACTGGCTTAAGAGGAGTCTGTGCTTCTTCTTGTCTCTCACACTCACAGTTCCCTTTTTGAAATGATCCCACCTACATTAATTCCACATAAATGACTATGGTTTTTGTATTCTAGATTGATAAAAACTAATCTTTTACCCTTATTAGGGGAATTGGATCAAGGATAAGTATGTGAGTCAAAAGTAAACCAATATAGGAAGGCAACAGGTCCAAAATGTAACGGGCACTGATTAGCAAAAACAATAAAGTCATTAAAAAAAAAATAACATCATACATCTCTGCTATTCTTCCTTCATTATGTGGTGTTCTGTGATGGTAATGAAAGCTACTGCTTATTTAGCATTTAACTATGTGCCAGGTATTTTATTAAGGAAACTAGGTATATTACATCATTTATCCATATAGCAACTCCATGAACATACAATGTCATCCTCATTTTACAACTTAGATGTTTTAGTTTCTTAGGCTGCCTAAAGCAGATTCCATGAAATAGTTTGCTTAAACAATGGGAATTTATTAGCTTATAGTTTGAGGCCAAGAAAATGCCCAAATCAAGGCATTGTCATGGTGTTGCTTTCTTCCTGAAGACCGGCTGCCAGAGATCCTTGGCTCATCTGCCACGTGGCAAGGCACATGGTGGTGTCTGCTAGTCTTTCCCTTCTATACTGGTTTTGTTGCTTTCAGATTCTTGCATCCATGGCTTTTTCTCTCTCTTATATTCATCCTGTTTATAAAGGACTCCAGTAATAGCATTAAGACCCATCCTGAATGAGGTGGGTCACATCTTAACTGAAGTAGCATCATCAAAAGCATCTACTTAGAATGGGTTTACCTCCAGAGGAATAGGTTAGATCTAAGAACATGTTTTTCTGGGGTCCATATTACTTGAAACTGTCACACTCTATCCTCTGGACCCCAAAAGTCATGTTCTCTTTATATGCAAAATACATTCATTCCATCACAATGTCCCAAAAGCCTTAAGTCATTTCAGAAACAATGCTTAGTACAGAGTCTCATCAAAATCGGTAATAGGTACAGTCTCTCCTGGGGCAAAATTCCCCTCCATCTGTGGACCTGTGAAAAAAGAGAACAAGTCATCTGCTTCTAATATACAAGGGAGGGACAGGCATAGGATAAATAATCCCATTCCCATAGGGAGAAATTGGAAGGAAACCAAGGATCACAAGTCCCAAGCAATACAGAAACCCTGAAGGGCATAGTCTATTAGATTTCAAGGTCTAAGCGTCATCTATAGAATCATGTTTTGTCTTCTAGGCCTGATGAAGTATCAGTGCCACCCCTCCAAGTGCTTGCACAGTGGCCATACTCTCTCTGAACACTGGTGTGAAGGTTCCACCCTCGGTAAGCATTGGTAAGGAGGCCAGATTCTAGGCTCCAC
>PVKH010044200.1:0-10630 GCA_004027955.1 Chaetophractus vellerosus | reverse complement strand
TTCATCAATTGTAACAAATGTATTACACTAATGAAGGATGTTGTTAATGTGGGAAAGTGTAGTTGGGGGAGGGAGTGGGGTATGGGAATTCCTTATATTTCTAATGTAGTATTTATGTAATCTAAAGGTTCTTTAAAAGTAAAGAAATAATTATAAAAAGAAATATATTGTTACAAATGACTTTTGTTTCTATTTCCTCAAACCCTTCAATTCCCATCTATAGGCAAACACCATTGAATCTTATGAACTTGTGTTTTTCCAAAACTTTAAAAAATGCATTTAGTACTATGTATTTGGATATGTAAAAGAGATGGATAGATTTTTCTCCAAGTTATGTCATTTTATAATTTGCTTTAGTAAATTTCTAAAATTTGTGTAATTTTGTGTTTGTTTTTGTTTTCCTCACAAAAGTAAAATTTTGAGATATACTTCTCTTTCTTTTTTAATTTAAAAAGCATCACTTTATTTTTCATGGAAGATGGTCATTTGTTCAATTGAAAGCCCTGAGCATTAGAACAAACTGAAAGGACAAAGCATTGATCCTCAGATGACTCTCAGACCTTGAATCCAGTGGAGTTTGCCAGGCTGGATTTCAAACTTACTTGAGAGACTTGACCTCTTTTTCCTTCCAATTTCTATCTGGAAAGGAATGTCTTTTCTATGCCTACCCCATTACTGTATTTTGGGTTCAGATAATTTATTTTCTAGGTTTCACAGTACCAATAACTACAGAGGAATTTTCCCCCCCAGATGGACCACACCCCCAACTGATTTTGATGAGAATTTGACTTAAGAGTTGTTACTAAAATGACTTTAGGATTTGGAGATAATGGGATGAAGAATGTGTTTTGCACATGGGAAGAATATGTCTTTTTTGTATTCTAGAGGTCAGAATGTTACAGATTTAATTATGTACTCCAATTTAGACATGTTCCTTATATTAATCCTCATACCTTTGGGAGTAAATTTTTTGCAAATTGAACCTCTTGAATATATTATTTTCATTTAAGTTGTGGTCCAAATGAATTAGGATTTGCCTTAATCAGTATTACTGGGGGGGGGTGGGTTATGAAGAAAAGAAACTGGAAGCCAGAAGCTAGAGAAGGCTTCATAGGAAGAAGCAGGAAGGCAAAGAAAACAGAGCAAACACAAGAGAGAGAGAGATCTCCCTGTGACAGGAAGCAGATATACAATTCCATGAACTCCAAGAACTACAGCAAGCCAGCACCTGAGTGCTACAGAATTTTGGGAGAACATGTCTTTCTGATAACTTGAATGTCAACCACTAGCCTTAAAAATTGTTGCTTTTAAGCTAACTCATTGTATGGTTTTTGTCATAGAAGTCTGGCAAATAAGAGGCTTTTTTGACAGAAATGATATAAATGTCAAAGGACTTGTTAGACAAATTGGATCACAACATCACAACCTTACAATGGGGTTTGCCAAGGCTGGGCTCTGCAGGGCAGTCTATGAGTTGGAAGCTCCCATGATGGTGAAGTTGAATTTCCCAGTAGAAGTTAGTGGGCTGACATAGAAGCAGAAATTCTTCTTTCTGTTTGATCATATTCTCATTTCTATTTTTAATACCTCCATCTATTTGGATGTAGAGACTAACCCCACATTCCTTTCAATAATCTCCGATACTGAGTGTGGATGAAATGAGATGTGGAGGCAATGAACTGATTATGGATGCAATTTTTATTTCTGTGAAATAAAATCACTGAGAAAATCAGGTCAGTGATATCTTAATTCAAATAATGGACACCATAATCATCCCAAGTTGAAACATGAACCTAAACATTACAATCCACTGCTTATCAACTTTGCACTCATACATATCTAATTGGGCCATAATTTTTAACAATTTAATACAACTTATGTTTTATGATAAGGTGGCAAAGGAAGGAAGAAAACAAAGGCATTTACTTCATGTATATATGTGTGTGTATATGTATATATAAACATATTCATAGCAACATAATGGAAAATTCTTAACAATTATAACATTTATTTCTGCAAAGGGTCACATGGTCATAGCTCATTTATTTCTACCTTCATGCACTACCTACTACATATTTTCTTAACCCTCAGGAAGCCTTCAGTTGATCATAGGCCTCTGTTTGGTGGGATGACTCAAAAATTCATTCTTGAAGGATCTAGATCATTAGTATACCTGACTGGATTGGGTTGCCTTTATTCAAGCCATACCCTTCTGTACTTCCATTAGCAGTCCAGTTTCCCCTTGGTAAGCAGGATCAATCACCCTTTCCAGGACAGTAACTCCCATTTTGCCTATTGATTCAGAGGCATGAAGAGACCAAAATGGCCAGCTGACAGTCTTATATTCCAGTTCAATGGAATCATTGTGTGTCTGGTGGAAACATTCCTCCTCTTGGCAAGCAGATCATAAGGTCACTGGGATGGACAAGAAGCAAAGATATTGCTAATGAATCCCACCTGTAATATTGATTGGTGCCATTCCCATTTCCACTTTGTGATCCTAGGCCCAAGAGTCCTGACTGTGTGAGAAATAGTACCATAGAATACACACTGATATAGAACACTGACAGCATCTTGAAAGACATTTATCCAGGTCTGCAATGTATCCTCCCCTGCTGATATTGTGACTGAGTCTTCAATAGGCTATTGCATATTTCCATCAATCTAGCTGATGCAGGATATTGGGTTACATGGTAAGGCTAGTGAATTCCATGAAAATGGACCCATGGGCCACATTTCATTTGTTGCAAAGTGATTTCTTTGAGGAAAACAATGCTTGTGGAATACCATGTTTGTGGATCTGGCACTTTATAAGCACACAGATGGTAGTTTTGGCAGAAACAGTATGTGAAGAGAAGTCAAATCAGTATACAGAGTAAATGTCCTTTCCAGTAAGAACAAAACACTGCCTCTTCCATGATGAAAATGGTGCAGTGTAAGCCACCTCCCTCCACATAGCAGGGTGATCACCTTGGGTAATTGTGACATCAGGGACTGAGTGTTGGTCTCTGCTGCTGGCAGGTTGTATATTAAGCAATGGCTGTAGTCAGGTCAAGTGTGGTCATTAGAAGTCCAGGTTCCTGAGCCCATGCATAGCCTCCATCCCACCACCATGGTCACTTTACTCCTGAGACCTATGTTCTATGACAGGAGTGAATGGGGAAAAAGTTGACTGATATTCACAGAACAGGTCATCCTATCCACTTGATTAATATAGCCTCCTCTACTAAAGAAACATTCCAGTGAGAATTGACATGGAATGCAAATATGTTCATGTCTTTCACCCATTCAGAAAGTTTTATCCTTATATGTCTCCCACAGCCCAATTAATCTCCCATTTTCCAGTCATGTTCTTTCCAAATTCTAACTACCCAACCGAGGTACTGGCCACAGCTCATGAAGTGCATATGTACTTCTCCTTCCAAGCAAAACAAACTTCCAGGTATACTGTCTTAGGATCTGCCCACTGCAGGGAATACCCTCCATGACCGTCCTTCAGGGATGTTCCAGAAAGGTGTTATAATGTTGTAGCTGTCCACATTTGGACAGCATTTTTTATTGTGCCAAGACTTCTGTAAGCAAGGCTCTATAAGAAACTCCTTATGGGGCCCTAGCTGTGGGCTGGGAAAGAAAAAATAAGGTGGAGGAGAGGAGGCCATGGGCATTTGAGCCACTTCTTCAGTAATGTATTTGTGTCTTTGGGGCTGGCTAGAGCCTGATCTTGTATGAGTCACTTCCATGTGATGATGCAGTGATACAGTGCATGATAGGCAGCTCATTCTTATGATAACTGGGTGGCTCAAAGTTAGCATTCAATCTCTACTAAGGCCCAGTAGCAGACTAAAAGTTGTTTTTCAAAAAGAGAGTAATTATCTGCAAAGGATGGCAGATGTTTCAAAATCCCACAAGTCTATACTGTGATTATATTTAGAGCCCTGGAAAAGGTGCCAAACAGCAATTCTATTTGGTACTGACAATTTTGGCACGATTGGATAAGATGGATCTTTGTGGCCTAAATGACAAAGCAGTCTGCATGGCAGTCTGACCTGTTGCAGAGCATCCTCTTTTACCAATCCCCATTCAAACCTAACAGCTTTTTGGGTTACTCAATCAATGGGTAAGAGTAGCACACCTAAATGAAAAATACCTCAGCTCCAAAATCCTTGGAGATCAACTAAGAATTCTGCCTCATTTTTGGCTGTAGGACTTTGGCAGGTGTAATAGATTCTCTTTCACATTAAAAAGGATATCTTAACATTACCCATTCTCTACCAAATCAGCATATTTTTCTAACCCCACAATTATGAAGCTGTTTATTCCATGTGTTAGAATAATCTTTCACTTACTACTGTGAGAGCCTTTCTGAGAAGTAAGGACAGGATGTTTTCTTCTCAGTCCAGTAATTTTAAGATGATTTGCACATTATTCTTTTGACACATGAACATGTCAATATGATAAAACCTTAGTGTATTTTATTTTATTGACATAAATAAGTTTAGGTCAATGAATGCAGCCTGTCCCAATGCATGGCAAATGCTTTACCTCTTTAAACTCTGGAGAAGACAATGACTAAAGAATTGTTCAAAGACTTTGGTCTATGACACACTGAAGAAATACAAAAATTACCTTGATGGCATTGAGCTCTTAAATATTGATCCTGGATTTAGTCTTCAGTCACTAACATTTGCAGTTAATATATAGGTACCTCTTTAACATTTTCTTTTTTGCCTTGCACTTATTTTTTCATATCAATAAATTGCCCATTTTGGCCCTTGCAGCTTGTTGTACCATTATTATTGTTATTCAAATTTTAACTTAATGATAAAATATCATGTTTCTTTTTTCATATACTCACATTCTTGTGAAGTCCATGGATGGATTTTAGAAACATACTTTGTCAAGAGAAAGCACAACCATTTCATATATATCTTATATTTGTTTATGTAGTCTCAAAAATGACAGTGAAATAAATATCACCGAATGATGAACAATAAAAATGTTTATACAAACTATTACTGAAAGAATTAAACCATGAATGTTGACACTTTTGTATCTGATTTCTGGCATTCTCTCTTATGCCATCAGATTGTTCCTCATTCAGTGAAGTGTAAAAAAACAAAGATGAGGATATAATTGAGTGGGCTCTATTTTCACAGGATATTTTCTTGAAAACTTATAAATATAGATTAAATGTCAGGGCTTCCATCTAATTTGGATACATACAGGATTCAGTTGAAGAATGTAACTGAAGTCACTATGCTTATATTGATGGGCTTCATGGGTGATTTTAATTTTTAGTTTTCAATTTTTATTTTTAAAGAAGCTTTAGATTACATAAATGTTACATAAAAATATAGGGGATTCCTATATGCCTCACCCACTCCCCCTCCCACATTTTTCCACAGTAACAACATCCTTCATTGGTGTGGTACATTTGTTAAAGTTGGTAAACACGTATTGAAACATTGCAACTAACACTGTAATATAGTTTGCATAATAGTTTACACTTTGTCCCACACAATTTTGGAGGTTTTGACACAATATATATGGCCTGTATCCATCACTGCAATGTCATTCAGGACAACACCAATGTCCTGAAAATGTCCCCACATTTCATCTATTCTTCCCTCTCCCTACCCTCAGAAACTCTGGTGGCCACTGCCTTTATATGAGTGATAAAAGTTCTTCTACATTGGTCCATTGTTCATTCACTATTCTTGAGGATTTAGGGATAGTGGTGCCCACTCTGTTTGCAACTGAGAGGGGGCTTAGGTCTCATGAGGCAGATGGATAGAACTATCTTGCCTGCAGTTGCAGACACACTCTGTTCCTTGAGATGGGCATTGTCCATCATCATCTCCTTATTAGCTGTGTGGGTGTGTCTCACGAACTGGATAGTAGGTATTACAACTCTGTTGAGATTCAGGGCTTGACTGACACACAAACCAACCAAAGATTTCAGTCTCTGGGATATGTATTTTAATAGTATAGTCCTAATTATAGGTTTAAATAAGAGGGGCAGAAGAACCTTGTGTGGACCATGTGTAGGGAAAGTATAAATTAGTTTAACTCTGTCACACTGGAGAACATAAATTCCAGAGTAAGCCCACTGACAGGGTGCCAGATTCCTGAGCTTGTCTGTCCAGCTTAGAGCATCTGGATGTCTCCAGAGACCCCAGGAGCCCTGCTGTTTGAGACAGTTTACTGTGGCAGTCAATGAGATCCTGTTGAGATGTGTATAAGGGTAATCTCTGGAATGACCTCCTGACTCATTTTAAAACCTCTTAGCTAAAAAAACACATTTGTATTTAATATTTCCCCCTTGGGGCTGGCTCGATAGCCCAGTGGATAGGGCACCGGCATACCACATGGGAGGCCCCAGGTTCGGTTCCCAGGGAACTCTCCTAGCGGGCAGACCGCCTTGAGAATGGCAAGCCACCATGGGCAGGCCAGAGCCACTGTGGGCAGGGCAAAAAGCTGCCACGGACAGGGCAAAAGCCACCATGGGCAGGGCAGGTCGCCCACGAATGGAGCGCAGCCAGCCACCCACGAACTGAAGCAAGAGCTGGCCGTGAATAGAAGCAGAAGCCGCCCACAAGCGGGGAAAGCCGTGCCTGTGCAGTGACCAAGTCTCGGTGCGTCGCTGCAATGGGGGGGAAAGGGAGATATGTAATAAAATAAATAAATATTTAAAAAAAATATTTCCCCCTTTTGGTCAAGATCTTTTTCCAGATGCATTGTTAGTTGGTGCTTGGTAAAAATCCTTTGGTTCCAGGGAGGTTTGTTCCTGGGTGTCATGTCCTACACTTGGGGGAAGGTAGTGTGTTTATACGATGAGTTTGGCTCAGAGAAAGGCCATATTTGAGCAACAAGGAGGCTTTCAGGAGGTAGCTCTTAGACTATATATAATACTAGGGTAAGTTTCATTTTCACAAGAAAAGTTTCACAAGTACAATTGCAACTTATCTTCTTACACTGGTAGGAAATTTGGGACAGATTCTACTAGTCCTTGGGATTTCCCAGCTCCACAACCCCATGTACTATTTCCTGAGTGTGTTGTCATTCTTGGATATGTGTTATTCTTCAATTGTCATGCCCAAAATGTAAGTCAATTTCATGATAGAGAATTAATCCATTTCATTTTTTTGGATGTGCAACACTGATGTTCCTTTTTATCTTTAGGACTACAGAGAGTTTTCTCTTGGCTACATTGGCTTATGGGTGCTATGTAGCAATCTACAATCCACCCCTTTTTTTAATTAACAGATCACCCCTAGTCTATACACCAGTCATCGTTGCTCCCTATGTTAATGGTATTATGCATACTGAATTACAAAGAGTGGCCACTTTTAACCTATCTTTCTGTGTGTCCAATGAAATTAGGTATGTGTTTTGCAGCAATTCTATAACCCTTGCTATTTCTTGTTTTGACACTCACATCAACTAACTTCTACTTTGTGGGCTCTATTGAAATTGCACTTATACTAATTGTCTTAATCTCCTATGATTTCATTCTCTTGGTCATTCTGAAGATGCATTCAGCTGAGGGTGGGTGGAAAGCCTTTTCTAATTTTGGCTGTCATCTAACTGATGTGACAATTTATCATGGTATAATCCTGTTTATGTATGTGAGGTCAAGTTCCACCTATGCTTTGGGTGTTAATAAGTGTCTATATTTTTTCACTATTGTTATTCCCAAGCTAAATACCATCTTCTTTGGTTTAGGGGACAAAGATGTGAAAGAGCCAATAAAAAATTGCTTAAGAGAAATTGGTACATAAATAAAGGACAATTTTAGCATTGAGTAAAACTTGAGTGTTATATATGAATTCATATCTCTATGGTCAAAAACTGGGAAAGAAGACATCTTCTATTTAGTTAGTAGTATTTGCATATCTTAGAATATTTCCAAAGAAAGTAATAATCTGTCCTCCAATGAATCATTTTACATTTATAGATAAATTGAGTTTTCTATATGCTATGATTTTGTTCCAACTTATCCATATTAGTCATTAACTTATATTGATGTTATTAGTTTTTGTGTAATTTGTTTTCCACTTACTATAATTAAGGAAGATATCAGGAAATGGCAGCTTTATATAACCACACATGGTTTATAATAATTCCCAATCAATCATTATGAAACCAATTACCCATCCTGGAATCCCTTTGAAGGACTCACTAATATTACCATACTTCTTCAAGTGGTCTTACACTCTCAGGTCCATCTAGCCCTCTGGGCATTCATTTTGCCTTCTTTGGCCAAGCACAATAAATATTTACCTCATTATTTCCTTTCCACTAAGCAGATGAGATCAGTTATAACTATAATGATTCTCAGGTTCTATACATAGTTTTTTTAACATGGGCATTCAGTAACACCTTATTCAAAATGGTGAAAAATTGGAAACAACCTAAATTTCCAACAATGGGATGATGTTAATAAATGTTTGCTTTGCATATGAAAAAATAAACTACTGACTAATTGTTCTACATCAAAGATTCTATTCATCTGAGATTTTTTTCAACAATCTTACTCTCTTTCTTCTTTCAAGTGCTTTCTTGTGCTTAAATGGGACATATAAATAGAGGTATGTCTTTGACTGACAATTGCAGATTTGATGGGATATGTTTGCTGCTATTCCCAGTGAGCATTCCTCTGCTGACCTCCAGAGTTAACTGGATCATATGGTTAATGACTTGTTGAAAATCATCCAAACTAGGGACCATTCTCAAATCAATAATAGCAAGATAGACTTCAATTTTATAAAGGAAATAATATCATCTGAATGCTTTTGCCCATAATGGCTTGCAACAAATATTCTTCTTTTCATTGTCTCTGAAGATAATCACATAACCTTTTGAAGATTGTCTAATAATTGATGAAACAAAAAAGTAAAGACCTCTTTACATTCCTTCTAAAACTCATCATCTTTATCATTAACATCAACATCACTCACAATATTAACCTCATAATTAGTGCTTTCCCCCTCCTCTGTTTCACTATCAAAAATAATATGTTTTTGCTGTTATGGAAATTATTTTGATTTTCCCATTTTTTATTTCATAAATTTTCTGAAATTATGTAAGTTATCAACACCTTCTTCCACATTTTTTTGTGTGTATGTGGTTTAAAACCTCAGCTCATTCTTTGTGTATATTTCCTTGAAGGTCAACAGATCTTTGACTCTGGTAGCACCACTTTCAGTCAAGGAAATTAACACCATCCTGGCCATCTCTTTAGAACTGCATCAATAAGCATTTTATAAAAATCACTGACCTTATTTAAAAGTTGATTGAACGTATCCAAAACTAAATCTACTTCTTGAAAGAAGCTTTCCAATGTTATTATCATGAGCCCTTGTCTCAACACAGATTCTCCCTTTTTAATTTTAGGGGTCAACAAGTTAACAAGCACAAAAGGAACTTCCTGGCATAGTTCATTATAATACTGCAGCAAGACCCTGCAAATATAATCTGCTTTCAATTTACTTTCCAAGTTTAGCAATTTCTTTGCCTGTTCTGGCACATCCAGCTACATTTTTATAATCAACTTAGATTCCCTAACAACTTCCATAATTTTCAGATCAAAATTAACCAGCAGCTTTCCTGATTCTGTATGTCATACAAAAAGTGTGGCTTGTAATGTGTACTGTAACTGTGAAGTCTCCCTGACTTAGGCTGTGTGATGTAACAAATCAAATTCTACCAGGATGTTGGAAATTTTGATACTGACAAATATTGGATTAACCTTCCAAACTTTACTGAGTTTTTAAAGAAACAGTTGATGAGCTCATTTTTCTAGTAATGGAGGTTCTTCACCCAAAGTGTTTTTCCTGTGATAGGAGGCATATTGCAATTAAGAGGGGGGTCATCTTTATGAGAATGATTAGGCTTCTTTGTAGCTTCAAATTCAGGCACTTAACACTGAAGAATATGCTCAATTGTGTGGTGAATTTCTAATTGAAGACAGGGAATGTTCAATTCTGAATACTTTGAAGAAGCTGAAGAGTCTGCTGAGAAGATAAAATTTTTCCCAAAGTACTGTTTATAAAAGCCTGTATCTGTATCTTTAAACCATTGATTTTTACATGAAGTCCAAGAAATCTGTTTCAAATTCAGTCACTTTTGGATACAGAATGACATAGTGCTTTTTCTTAACACCTTGATATATATGATATATCTTTTTTAAATTTTATTGCCACAATATGTATTCCCTTTATGGAATTAGTCAAGGCAGAATATGTTTGCACAATAATTATAACCTTTGTAATCTTCTCCAGTCTTTTACAGAAAGCTTCAATTTTTTAAAATTGTCTTTGGATGGACAATCTGAAATTTACATACTTTCCTGAAACATTATAGGATTTTCCCTCTGAGGATTCTAAAATCTGTTTCCTTGTTTTGTGAGAAGAGGTCTGATGTGGTTTAGGTGGGCACTCATTGGCTGTCCAGCAGAGGATGGCTGATTGGGGATGGGAGCCTGCCATGGTGGTCTTTTCTGGTAGCCTGGGGAACAGAAGCATTGGGTACATCAATCTTGAGGGAACTGGATGATGAGGTGGACTGCTCAACATAAAATTGTGAGTTCTTTATTCCCCAGCTGGAAACACAGGCAGCTAAACCCAGT
>PVKH010044199.1:0-10638 GCA_004027955.1 Chaetophractus vellerosus | reverse complement strand
GTCTGATGGCAAAGCCCCAAAACGTGTGTAACTAACAGAGGCGTTATGCCACACTTAGGGATGTGCATGTTGGGGGTTGTGGGAGGGGTGGGGGATGGCATATGGGTACTCCTGGAATCTCTGTGTAACATGTGTGTAATCAATGAATCCTAAAAATGTACATAGATATATAAAAAATAAATAAAAATTAAAAAAAAAAGAAAAAAATAAATGTAAAAAAAAAAGAAAAGCTTATTAAATATTAATCAGCTTATAACATGAAAAAAAAAGTGGTCTCAACTTTGAAGATATCAACAGGGAAATAGGGGGAATGCAAATGATGGTGCTAAGGAAACTTTTACTGTTAGTTGTGTCTCAATTTATTTTGAGTATTACTATTTTAAATTCTTTATAAAAATACATTTTCTTCTTTTATTCCATGAATATAACCAAAAAATATAATACCTTTTGTCTATTTATAATAAAGAGAAATAGTAGATAACTAGAAAAATATAACATTCTCCATCCAAAATCTAAACAAAATCTTTTTAATCAAAAACAACGGGTTAATCCTGGCTTTGGAATCAGAGGAATCATATTAAAATGCATACACTTTGATTCATTCAAAACCTGAATAGAGCAACATATAATCCTATAAAGCCAGGGAGATTTTAGATCAAGGCAAAAAAAGGTAAATCAGACCTGAAATGAATGGTTAGCAGAAACAGGAGTGTTACTATAATATTCCTTTGTATTAAATAATAGAGAAACAGATTTTGTCAAATCTTGCTTTCTAATTCCCATCTGGAAAAGCCTTGCTCTGGAAATGAACAGGTTTGAAGGAATGCCTGGGACATCTGTAAAGTTAAAAAAGCATCAATAATTGAAATGGGCTTAATCCCTCATTCAACAGCAGGTACTTTATATACAATCACAAGAAGTGATGAAAGTCAGACACAGATGCACAAATTGTTAGATTTAATCAGATTGGCTCTCTATCCCTGGTTTAGCCTACTCTGTTTTCTCTTCTGCTTCACCTGGGTTAACTGAAGTAGATGGTCAAATATGTAGGAAATGAATCCAAGTCAAAAATCAGGTTTGATGTGTCAAGTGATAACATCTTTTAACTTCATGAACTACCAAATACAGAAAGTTTTCATTAATATATTTGTGTGTATTATTGTGCCTATTGGTCTATATAAAATTGAGTTTGTGAAATGGGCCTGGTATTTAAGATTCCACAATGAGAGGAGGAGACTACGTGCCAAAGACGAATGATTGTGGGTAGAGGTGATGTACACAAGATTTAGTAGTTTAAAACACTGACTTTTTCTGATGCCTAAAATGTTCTTTGAAGTAATATGCACATTTAGTTGCTCTGAAATCTATTCTGTGTTCACAGGTCCAGCTGTTGAGTGTTCGTTTCTCTTCCTGATGGTGGTGTAAAGATAGTAAGAGGAAGGAAGATGAGATGTGTAATTATATAATCAAAAAATGACATAGGTTTCACTAGAAATTGGTAATAAAAAGTATGCATATCTATAACTTTATCTCAAATATGTGTGTTTACTCTATTTACTATCACTTTATCCTATTAGAAGTCTAAAGAAAAACATGTAAATATGCTAGAAAGTATCTCATCAAAACTGCTGATCACCGGGGAGCAGATATAGCCCAGTGGTTGAGTGCCAGCTTCCCATGTATGAGGTCCTGGGTTCAATCCCCAGTACCTCCTGGAAAACAAACAAACAAAAAACACATAATTTTACCGACTTTCTTCCAAAGGATTCTTTCTATAGTGCTTAGCATTCTTTTGTAAAATAAACCAAAAACTTGGATAATTAATTATAACTAATACTACTCAGAATGGTACTATTTTCTTCCATTTCTCAATTTATAGTAAGGATGTTTCTGTTTTCCAACCCAAATAATGTATATGAATGTGCTTCTAATCTCTAAAGTACCATATATGCATATTAGTTTTCAGTATTATTATGTTTCCATAATGGCGGTAAATATCTTTAAATTAAGGTCACCAAAGTCAAATACAGATTTATACCCAGAGGAAGAAAACACCCTTTTCAGTTTTCTGTGATTGTCATACAAGTAAGGGAATTTTTATTCTTAAACTCCCATTTTCATTATCTTAGTTTCAGTATTAAATATCTGCAAACTCCATATGCAGCGAACTTTCTCCCTCATCTGACAATCCCCACAACCTTACAATACACGAAACTTTAAAGCTGAATTATTTCTTACCATATGGGATCTGAAAATAAGATCAAACCCAACCTAGACAAATGCCATGCAGCAAGTTGACAACTGTTCCTGGAGTCCTGGGCAATGCCTGGGAGAGTGCCTGCCAGGGCCTACTGTTTTCAAACGAGTTTCATTTCTCTAACAATTTAAATCTGCCAAGAGGAAACCGAGACAATCAAGCTTTGTGCCAAAAAGCCCCAAGCTTAAGCTAGAGATGTATCCTCCCTTTAGCCTGCTGATGAGAGAGGGAACAGAGGGAGAGGAAAGGATAAGGATTTCATAATGAGTAGGACAGAGTCTCAGTTTGATTTTGGAATGCTGCAACAGGACAATTTCTGGCCCTAATAATGTTACTTTGTTGAGCTTCATAGCCAGAATAGAGCATACCCACCTCCTTCCCCTTTATGAACTCCCATTACATTTTGGGTTGAATATTGTCTGAAACATATCTTCTTCCCATTTTCCCCTCCTAGCCCTCCCAGAACCATGTCACCAGAGAGACATCTCATTAGGGAGGCAACTCCCAGAGAATCATCCAGTTTCCTACTATAAAGTCTTGGTGCCGAGGAAACCTTCCCAGAAAGACCCAATATTATTCTGGCTCAGTTTTTGGCCTGTTTCCAGTTCCTTCTTTACATAACCTCAAATTCACCCCAAGGAATGAAGCTAACAAGAAAATCAAATTATCATGCATTCCAGTTTGTGAGAAGACAAGAGAGAGGGCTAGTGGTAGCCTCCCATCCCATAGAGCCATACGCACTGAGAAACAATGCGAACTTCCTCTGCCAACCTGGCACCAGCCTTCCTAACACCTCATGGTTGAGAAATGAGAGACCCACTGTTTATTACCACAAGTCCAGGTGGTAAAAATCTATAGTTTATCCAAGCATATACCTTCAATCATGGTACCAAATCACAATAAATTGAAATAAAAGGTTGTCATTGTAAACATACAAATAAACCTCAATATGTGCTATTTTGAAGTACAATATTTTAAGAACCACAGGTTTAAAATCCTTCCAGTTTTCTGCAACAGCTGAAACATGGTCATTGAAATCAGAATGTTCTGGATTCCAATCCCAGCTCCCCACCAACTTTGTCTGTCTTTGGGCAATTTATAAATTGTCTGAGTTTCAGCTTCTCCTATATAAAACGAGAATAAACGAAGTATTTCCCAGGGTAATTGTGAGGATAAAAGGCTCACAAAACAGTTTGTTGCAAAGTTATCACTGATACATGGTAAGCACTCTGTAGATGATAGCTATTAATAGCTTTCAATGTGGGATAAAAATATGATGTTAAATGATCTGACTTATTTTAGTTTTGAAACAAACAAACACTGGAAATATTTTGCTTTTGAAACTGTTTCAAGAGATTTTCCCTCAATATTCTTCAATTAATCTTGGAAAATCCATTACATACTACATGACATCTGAATAAAGAAGAGCTTTATAATCATAAATGAGAGAGTACATTTGAAACAGACATTGTGTTGGGAGCAAACTGGGACAATCTTTTTAGAAGAAAATTTGATAATACCTATCGAAACAGTAAGAATTCCATTTCTAGAGATTTACCCAAGGGAAATGCCCAAATATAGCTCTCAAATGATGTTCATTACAATTTTTAAGAAATTGGAAACTATCTGGATGCCCATCCACAGAAGAGTCCTTAAATAAATTATGAACAATCCAGAGGAGCATTAAGTAGTCATTTAAAATATTGTAGAGAAAAATTTAATGACATTAGGAAAAATCAAATAATAAGTGAGAAATTACACTGACAACAATATTACAATATCCCATTTAAAAATTATTTGATAGAGAAAAAATACAGAAAAGTTACATACCAGAATATTGACATGGTTATATCTGCATGGTAGAATTGTGGTTGATTTCAGTGTTTCCTTTTTTGCTTTTCTGAGATTTAAATTATTTTTTTGTAAAATATGAATTTATTTAATAATTTTTAAATAAAATTGCAAATTCATTTGTTTAAGTTTTAAATGTTACTATTTCATTTAATTTCATTAAATTCAGAAATGTAAATAATGATGTCCACGATACCCAAGCATAAATTCATACATACTTATTCACACATATTTATTCATATTTCCCCCAAAAGGCCTGCATGTTAATATGCATTGTACTTGAATACAGAGGGATACTTCACAAACAGATGAAAAATCCTACTAATTTCTCATAGAAAAACTATGAATTTCTTCAAGCATTCAATTAAAATCAAATCTAAAGCCCTATTTAAGAAATAGTTTCAGAGTATTTTTCAGTGCCTCTTCTTTGTAAAGTCTTCAAATGCTGCTGACCTTGCATAATAATTTTTCCCTTACAACATATTAATTATTGTTCTGGCACCTCTGGCCTACTCATGAAATCAATGAAGTGTGAAATGCCTCTGTGCAGAGTAATATTTCATATTTGGTACTTTATGTATTAATTACTTTTCTGTTTTTGCTAATCCAGTCTGAAAAAAAAAATCCACCACTCCATCTGTAATGAACTGTCAATGAAGAAAACAGGAAAACAGCAAAGTCACATTTCCTGACCTATTGAAAGCTGGTAAGAGAAGAGATAATTTTTATACTGGTACCTTTTTTTTTTCTTTTTCCTAGCACAGCATCACCTTATGTAAAAGAGGATAGCCTGCTGCTTAATAAGTGCAGGTCCTTCTTATAGTGGTGACAGGCTTTCCTGTGCTTAAAATAAGATGTGAAGTCCGAGAAGCAAGTAGTCTAGGACACACCTCATTGTTTTGAGCCTGAGATACAAAATAATCTCCAAACTGCAAACAAAATCCAATTCAACTTCAACAAAAAAGGTGCAGAGTGCAATGTAAAATTTTCACAATTTGCTGATTTGTAATCTGCAAAGAGAAAAAAATGTTGGAAGATGCTAGTGTATTAAAAAAAAAATTAGTCGTCATTTCAGCTACTTAACAGTTAAAATATACATCAGATTGGCAATCTGAAAGGAGCAATTTTAATCCTGAATTCTAGGTGCTTGTGTACTCTCTCTCTCTCTCTCTCTCTCTCTCTCTCTCTCTCTCTCTCTCTCTCTCTCCCTCTTTAATGCCAGTCATTCAGCCTGAACAGAAAAATTCAGGAATGACATTTCTTGATTCAAGAGCTGTGTTAAGCAGTTATAAAGCTGCTGTAATTTACAGCAAAGAATAAAGTGAACCTAAGAGACCTCAGCCCCAATTTGCTAAAACTTATTACACCTCATTGGCCACTGAATAGCCAAAAGAAGAAAAAAGAAAAAAAAAAGGCTTTTCTGTATAGAAACTTTACTAGCATTAGCTTAATGAGAAATGATTGGCTTAAAATTGCTCTGGCTACATCGATAGGTTTGGTTGAACACTATTTATGATGTTATGATTTCCTATTTCCTGAGTTATATAAAAGCCAAAGGAGTTACTGAAACAATACTAATGAGTCGATAGATGCTTTCAGATGTCTGTTTGACTCCCGAGTCTAATTAAATAGTTCAATATGACATATGTAGTTCTCTGCTGAATATCCCGACTGTTGAAGTAATGTTAAGCAAATATATATACACAATTATCTTAAATTATAGTGACTTTGAGTCTATAGATGTACTAACTGTGCAAAGTGTGATGAACATGCTAAGTAAATGACCGAGAATGTGTGATGGTGAATAGCTAGCCTCTTGTTAACGACATCCACAACTCTATAAAGGGAACTACACTACCTGGGTTTTGCACTATACCATCTTCAATACACATTTTTAATGAGAATCTTCTGCAACAATATGTATTTTCTTATGCAAAAAATGATTTGGGATAATGCTAAAGAGAAGGGCAAACTTACGGTCAAAATATTAGTACATAAAAGAAAAGTAGCTTGTGTCTGGTTTACCCTAAGTTAACATATTTCTACACTTTCAAGAGTTAATAGATAATGGTTAATTTGGTGAGGTGACTTATTTGCCCACAATTTTCAAAAAACTTCCATTATCTAGTAACAGATATGTAAATCATTTTATGTAGTACAAAACTCTGAATGACATTGACTTTTAGACTAGTAAATAATTAAAATTCTAAGGAATGAGTTGGGTGAGTCACAACATTTTAAACATGTACCAATCAATTGTAATCTCATGGGATTTTGGAGATTCTTGGATATGAAAACGTTCTAAAACATGGATCACATATTAAATATCAAATCCATGACTGAAGAGGAAGGAGACCTTGGAAGTGACTGAACACAAACTATAGCATATATATACTTTATAACATCTATAAAACTTCCTTAAGAAATATATAGTATAAACAGAGCAAATTTCCCTTTTCTTTATCACCAACCCTATCCGCATTGCACAAAGAATCATTATTAATAGGTCATTGTATATTTTCTATCTCTTTTAGATTGCTTCCCCGCTTCACAATATATCTTAGGCTTGTATTTTATGTATATTGTACACCTAATTAAATGATTAAAAAGTTCATTAATACACTTTAAGTAAGTTACACAGCAAGTCATGTCTTGCCAATTTGGGGTTTGTAGTGTTCTCTTAAGTTGAGTTGTTCTGAAGGCTTTTAAAGAAAATGAGCAACATATGTTCTGTGCAGAACAAAAACAGTATCATTTCGGAGTGAAATCATACGACTGTTGAATAGAAGGGGGCCAGAGGTTAATGTTGGGAAGCAGAAATCACTTCTCTTAAATCACTGGCTTATAAAAATAAAAGGCTTACCCTTTTCTTTTGTTCAAGGTGTAATTGTCCATTCCTGCTACTGCAATGGCAGTTATATAATACACTGCTAAGGGAAAAATGGAATATTTTAATGCCTAAGGATGCATGCAGTATCATTCTACCAAAGCTTCCAACACTGAAGTGTTTGTATTATTAACATCCTCTAAAATTTACTATAGTGACTAATTTGCTATAGTCACTGGACAGAAATCATGTAGCATGATTTACACTACTACAAAATCTTTACTAACTTGGGCGCCATAAATTTGATCATTTAATAATTTACTGTTTAAGCTCCTCTTTTAATGAAAGGAGAGTGATCATGATTATTATTAATGCTATTTTTAGTTAGTTTTAAATTATGCCATTATGATAAAACATTCTACTTAATTTTTCAACTCAAAATTAATTTCCAAAGTCTTTAATTCCAGTCAGTCTGCATAATTGCAAGGTATTGTAATACCTCTTGCAACTGAATCTCTAAAGTGCATTTAACAATAGGGAATGTTAAGTGGATATCTTATTTAAGTATTGTAGCTTAGAGTGGTCTTGCTTTTTTAGAATTCCAACAGACAGCATTCTAATTAAGAAATTAAAATTTCTTCCATCATTCATAAAGTATAAACAGTGGATAAAGCCATTTATATCAAATTCTTATATTGTATTATGACTTTTCTGTTTTTAAGAAAAATGTGCTTTTGAAAAATAAGCAGTTAACTTGTCACTTCAGAATGCTCTCATGTGCCATCTTCTTCCAATTTACAGCATTCAATGAATGGAAAACTGAATTTTGATATTTTGTGAACACTAGTTATTTCACTTGCTGACAGGTGTTACTGTAGGAGCAAATTGCAACTTAAGACCACCATCTACTGGTTCTGCCCAAAGCTGCAAAAGCTGTCTGTGTACTATCCCACACATGAATCCTACTAAAAAAACTCCAGTCTTGTAAAGCATTTGCTAAACTAGTCTGCTACCTCCTAAAATTTTGCACATTCTTAAAGCGATAATCCATTCTTCTAGAAACTATAATAAGTAAAATGTTATGTTAGATGCTGTTACCTATGGTTATTTGCTGCAGATTTGTTTTCATATAATAAACCTCACGTTCTTGATGTTCAAACTTAATTGATGAACAGTAGACAAGGATGGCGAAATTTATGCCATGCCACAAAAGAAGATCCCCTATAATAGTCAGGGTTCTAATTAAGAACTAAATGGAGGGGCCGGCTGTAGCCCAGTGGATAGGGCGCTGGTACACCACATGGAAGGCCCTGGGTTTGGTTCTCGGGGACCTCTCCAAGCGGGCAGACCGCCTTGAGGGGGCAAGCCACCAGGGGCGGGGCAAAGCCACCACAGGCAGGGCAAAGCCACCACAGGCAGGGCAAGTCGCCCGCGAATGGAACCGAGCCGCCCGCGAAAAACGGAGCCGAGCCACCCTTGAAAAATGGAGCCATGCCACCCGTGAAAAATGGAGCTGAGCCACCCGTGAAATGTAACAAAGCCGCCCACGAGCGGGGCAAGCCACCTACACAGTGGGCCAACTCGGCGCGTCACCGCAACGGGGGGAGACCAAAAAGAAGCAGACATAGAAGAACACAAAAATGAACACACAGCAAGAGCAAGGAGAAATGGGGGGGATATGTAACAACAACAAAAAAAAAACTAAAAAGAATGACACTCTTTCTAAATAAACGAAATAGAATGGCTCAATTAAATAGAATGGCTCTTTTATACTGACTCATGTTGCCTTCCATTACTCAAGAATCATCACTTAACAATGACTTTGGTGGGCTACTGGTAGCCCAAAAGGACACAACCTTCTCTGGAATCCTTCAAATGACCCTGATTAGCAATTTCCAGAGCTGGATGAAAGTTAGGGTTTTGAATATAAATAGAACAAATGTAACATAGAACACAAAAAGCAGTAAGGTATGATTAAACTAAATTTCCTAAGATCTTGCTGCCTTAACTCTGCTCCCTCCCAAATCAACTCCTTTTGTTTTTCAGTTTAGAAACAAAGCATCATATTTATGAAAGCTTTGTTTCTTTCATGTAATGCCCCACCCATCCTGGAAAAATACAATTCTTTGTTTTCCAAGTGACTTAAATCCCTTCATTCATTCATTCAACATATATGTGTTAAGAGCCCTAAGCTCTGTGGCAGGTCATGGGGATGCATGGTAAGTAAAAATACAATTTTGATTAATAGAATTGAAGTTTGCATATATATTTTATTTATATCATGCCCAGTTCAACAAAGAATTGAAACATACCATTGTAACCAACTTTCTAGAACTGATATTAAAAATACCTTTTTGCAATTTGCAAAATTATGTATCCCCTTCCTCAACCTCCCACTGTTTCAGTGATAGTCATAGCTAGTGCGGTCACTTTCTATCACAAACAGATGAGTAACTATCTATAAGCTGTTCTAAGTCCTCTGCCTCTCTATATACATCCTTTGAAATTTGCATACACTTTTGGTAATTTTCTATTATTTTGTGATTTGTTCCATCATTCTCCCAGTTACCCAGAGTTTGAAATCTTGCCTCTGTTTTTCTGATTAAAATAGAAGGAATCAAAAATTCCCTCATCTTCCCAACATTAAATCAACCTATCTACTTGAATACCAACTGCAATCTCTGCCTTTCTCCCTGTTTCAATGGAAGCCGTGCCCCTCCTATCAAGCATCAGTCTCCACTTGGGATCTGAACCTGACCTCTTACTCCCAGCCGCCTTAAAAATTTTTCCTTCTACAGTCAGGACATTTTCTTATGCTGAAATCAGTTTTTCCTTCTCTGTTGGATCAGTCACATTATATACAAATAACCGTTAGTTTTGTGCATCTAAAAAATATCCTTGATTACCATATCACCTGGCAATCCCATTTCTGGGTTATTTACCCAAAGAGAGTGAAAACGGGGTTGTAAACAGATACTTCTACACTAGTGTTTATAGTAGCATTATTCACAATAGACAAAATTAAGAACCAACCCAGAATCCATCAACAAATCAATGGATCAACAAAATGTGGTATATATGCACAATGGAATATTATTTGTCCATAAGAAAGAATGAAGTTAAGAGACATGCTGCAACATAGAAGAATCTTAAAAACATGCTCACTGAAATAAAAATTGCATGATACCACTTATAAGGTGATTAGAAATAGTAAATTTGGGGCCGGCTGGATAGCCCAGTGGATAGGGCGCCGGCATACCACACGGGAGGCCCCGGGTTCGGTTCCTAGGGACCTCTCCTAGTGGGCAGACCGCCTTGAGAATGGCAAGCCGCCATGGGCGGGCCAAAGCCGCCGTAGGCAGGGCAAAAAGCTGCCACAGACAGGGCAAAAGCCGCCACGGGCAGGGCAGGTCGCCCGCGAATGGAGCGCAGCCAGCCACCCGCAAACTGAGAGCCGGCAGTGAATGGAAGCAGAAGCCGCCCACAAGTGGGGAAAGCCGCGCCTGGTATAGAGAGGCAAGGAACAGTTGAATAAGCCCCTCTAGCCTTATTCCTGGGTTGGGATGTGTTAGGTACACTGAGCTAATTGTGGAAGCAGCAGCCGTTTTGTGTACATGGAAAAACATTATTTTATTCCTTTCTAGACGAGGAAATAGAATTGGAGGAGTCAAACACCACAGGTTACATAGAAAGCAAGTTGCAG
>PVKH010044198.1:0-10633 GCA_004027955.1 Chaetophractus vellerosus | reverse complement strand
GAGCCCCATCAAATTAAGGAAGCTCAGAAAAGAGATACTTTCCACATTGGTACCTTAGCAAAATCTACAGAAGCTATGAAGTGATTAGTCAATAATTGCACTACCTAATCAAATAAAAAGCAACAATCAGAGGAATGTAACAGAATCAATGGCATTTATAGCAGAATATAGAATATTTGGTACTCATTCAAAGCCTACTAG
This sequence comes from Chaetophractus vellerosus, assembly GCA_004027955.1. Lineage (NCBI taxonomy): Eukaryota > Metazoa > Chordata > Mammalia > Cingulata > Chlamyphoridae > Chaetophractus > Chaetophractus vellerosus. Next base: position 10,432 of record PVKH010044198.1, on the reverse strand, counting down.
ATATTTTTAAAGGAAAATATGACCCATAGTCAAGAAAAGAAAAAGCAGCCAATAGAAATGGGTTTTACTATGGTCCAGATGGTGGATTTAGCAGGCCAAGAATTGTAAAAAACTATTATAAATGTGATTAAAGGGAATTATGGTCTTAATTAATAAATAACCAGGAAATCTTGATAGAGAAATAAAAACTGGGGTTGAAGGGGGCGGGAGGGAAGAAGAACCACAAGTAAATCATAGAGCTGAAAAATACAATACCTGAAATAAAAAATTATCTGGATAGCAGCTTCTTTGTAACAGAAAAAGAGGTCAATAAACTTGAATATGGGCAAACAGAAATTATCAAATATAAAGAAAAGAGAAAAAAAACTGAAAAAAGTTATTAGGGACTTAGGGGCCCAAAGATCTTATCAAACCATGTAAAACATATATTATGGGAATCCCAGAAGGAGAAGACAGTGAGAATAGGGCAGAAAATTATTTGAAATTATAACGACCAAATTTTTTCCTAATTTGATGGCAAACATCAACTTACAAAGTCAGAAAGCTCAGTAAACACTGGGCAGGAAAAATACAAACAAAACAAAACAACAAAAAAACAAAACACCTATATTGAATATCAAATTTAAAAAAAGAAAGAGAGACACATTATATTAAGGGAACCAATGATACAGATGATAGATGATTTCTCATCTGAGACCATGAAGGCCAGAGCAATAGAAAACCTTCACCAAAGGTCTAAAAAAGAAGTTTATCCAGAATTCTATTTCCAGTAAAAATATCTTTCAGATATTGTACTCTTCAAATAAGGGTGAAATAAAGACACTTTCAGAGAAACAAAAGCTGAGAGAATTTCTTGCAAGCAGATATGTGCAATAAGAAATGATAAAAAAAAATTCTTTGAGTTGATGGTAAATTATAACAGATGGAAATTTAACTGAATAATTATGAAAGAATATCTAGAATTAGTTTTAAAAAAGGAGGGGTAATATAAAATATATTTTTTCTCTCCTAATTTCCTTGAAAGAAAAGCAACTTTTAAAACAGAAATAATAAGATTGCTAGATGGGGTTTATAGCATACATTAAATATTAGAGTTATGACAAGGTAACACTAAAAGTGAGGAACTTAAATGGAATTTCACTGTTGCAAGACTGTTACAATTTTGAGGTGTGTCAGATATAAAGTGGGGAGTTTTCAGTGTGAAGTGAAATAGTGATTCTAAATTCTCAAGGCAGAGAACTTCTTTAGTCAAGAACACAAAATATAAAAAGTTTATCCTAATATCAAGGTCTTTACAAAATGTATTCATTATCCAGATAATGAAAATATTATAGCTAACCAAAATAGAAAGGGATACATTGTGTACCAAAGCATTCATAGACATCTTAATAATATTTCTCTTTCTAATATTAATAAATTTATGAATATTAAAGATTTTATCTTATATGTTATACAGGATTACTTCTTTATTATTATATGAACACACAATTTAAAACTAAAGTAGAATGTGCTTAAATTATTCTTTTCTAAAGTCAGTCTCTGAAGAAGTTTTAACTAAACCGGTAAAGTCAAGTCACTATTTAAGTCTTAAAAATGACTCCTAGTTTACCCTAAGTATCTTTTTTTTTTAAATCCCATTTGTTGGTTGACAGAAGGAAGGCTAAAATTCATGTGTGACAGGATTGTAAATATTTCTTCTGAGAAAATGAAATCAAGACTCAACTCTAGTTGACAAGAACATGCCAGCTGTGAGAGAAGTTGAAATACTGCACGGCCTACTTATCACTGGTTTCTTAAATGACCGAGGGTAAACAGAAACAGCCTTTTCATGTGGCTGCTCTGATTAAAACAAGGTCTGTGAGATGGCACTATATCATCTGAAATTTCAAGGCTTAAGTGGAAACTGGGATTTCTTTTCCTTTCAAAAATCCTCCTTAAAATGAAAATACAGCATACCAAAACTTATGGGATGCAGCAAAGTCAGTGCTGAGGTTTATAGCTCTAAAGGCTTACATTAAAAAGAAGAAAGATTTCAAATCAGAGGTCTAATCTCAAAACTGGAAGAACTAGAAAAACAAGAGCAAGCTAAACACAAAGCAATAAGAATGAAGGAAATACAAAAAGATTAGAGTGGAGATAAATGAAATAGAGAATAAAAAACAATAGAGAGAATTAACAAACCTAAAAGTTGATACTTTCAAAAGATCAACAAAACTGAAAAAACTTTAACTAGACTGACAAAATGAAAGTGGAGGATATACATAACTAAAGTTCCCCTTTATGGGGGACATTAACACCAACCTCACTGAATAAAAAGGACTAAAAGGATACTATGAACAAATGTATGCCAAAAATTGGATAACCTAGATGAAATGGGCAAATTCCTAGAAATACACAAACTACCAACATTGATCTAGAAGAAAGAGAAGATCTCAACAAAAAAATTAACTAGTAAAGAGATTGAATCAATAATCAAAAACCTCCTAACAAAGAAAAGCCCAGTGCCAGATGGCTTCACAGGGAAGTTTTACCAAATTATTCCAGTAAGAATGTATACCAATCTTGCTCAAACACTTCCAAAAATCTGAAGAAGAGAGAACATTCCAAAAGTTCACTCTGAGGCCAAAATCACCTTCATATCAAAAGCAGACAAAAATACCACAAGAAAAGAAAATTACAGACCAGACCAATATCTTTTATGAATATAGATGCAGATAGTCTCAACAAAATATTAGCAAACTAAATCAAACATTCATTAAAAGAATTATATACCAAGATCAAATGGGATTTATACCAGGTATGCAAGGGTGGTTCAATATAAGAAAGTCGATTAATGTAATACACCACATTAACAAATTGAAAGGAATAAAACACATATGATCATCTCAATTAATGCAGAAAAAGCTTCTGTCAAAATCATGTAGCTCATTTTGATAAAAACACTTAGAAAACTAGGAAAAGAAGGAAACACCCTCAACATGATAAAGGTCATATATGTACAACTCACAGCTAACATCACATATAATGGCAAAAGGCCAGATGAATTCCATCTACAAAGTTCAACAAGACAAGGATGCCTGCTGTCACCACTGTTATTCAAATTATACTGGAAGTTCTAGCCAAAGCCATTAGGCAAGGAATAAAAATAAAACACATCCAGATTGGAAAGGTAGGAGTAAAACTTTCCCTATTTGCAGAAGATAAGATCATATATACAGAAAATCCTGAAAAAAAATCCACAAAAACTCCTAGAGGTAATAAATGAAATCAGTAAAGTGGCAGGGTTCTGGATGAACACCCCAAAAGAAGCAGTGTGTCTATAAACTAGTAACAAACAATTGGAATTTTACAATTGGAATTGGAATTTACAATAGCAACTAAAAGAAACAAATATGTAGGAATAAATATAACCAAGGATGTGAAAGACTTGTACACAGAACTCTACAACACATTGCTAAAAGAAAAGACCTAAATATATGGAAGGACATTCCACGTTCATGGACTGGAAGACTAAATATCATTAATATGTCAATTCTACCCATAGTAATTCACAGATTCAACTCATTCCCAGTCAAAATTCCAACTACCTTTGCTGAAAAAATGAAAAACCAAATCACTAAACTTATATGGAAGGGTAAGGCATCATGAATAGCCAAAAACATCTTGAAAAAGAAGAAAAAAGTTAGAGGACACACATTTCAGATTTTAAAAGTTATTATAAAACTTATTATAAAAACAGCATGGTACAGGCACAAGGATAGATATATAGATGAATGGCATCACATTGAGAGTGCAGAAATCAAACTTCACATTTATGGCCAACTGATTTTTGACCAGGGGGAAAGTCAATTGGGAAAAAAACAGTCTCTTCAACAAATGGTGCTGGGAAAATTGGATTTCCATTTGCAAAAGAAAAAAACATGGGCCCTTACTTCACACAATATGCAACAATCAAGTCAAAATGGATAAAGACTTAAATATAATAGCCAGAACTCTTAAACTCCTAGAAGAAAAATATGGAGCATCTTCAAGACCTTGTGTTAGTCAATGGTTTCTTAGACTTTATTCCCCAAGCACTTAGAACAAAAGGAAAAACATAGATAAGTGGGACCTCATCAAAATTAAAAACTTTTGCACCTCAAAGATCTTTATCATTAAATTAAAATGACTACCTAAACAATAGGAGAAAATTATTGGAAACCACTATCTAATAAGGATTTAATATATAGAACACATAAAGAAAACCTTCAATTCAACATCAAAAAGACAAACAACCCATTTTTTGAAAAATGGACAAAAACTTGAATAGACATTTCTCCAGAGAAGATTTACAAGTGGATAAAAGGTACATGAAAATGCCTAACATCATTAGCTATAGGAAAAATGCAAAACAATAGCATGAGATACCATTTCACACCCACTAGAATGGCTACTATTTTTAAAAATTGCAGATTTTGGAGAGTATGTGGAAAAGTAGAAATACTCATTCATCGTTAGTGGGAATGTCAAATGATGCCCCTACTGTGGAAGACAGTTTCGCAGTCCTTCAGAAAGCTAAGTATAGAATTACCATATGAACCCATAAACCCACTTCTAGGTATATAACCAAATTATTTGAAAGCAGGCACTCGAACAGATCTGTGCACACCAGTGTTCATATCTACTTAACTGACAATTGTCAAAAGATGAAAGCAAACCAAATATTCATGAATTGATGAATGGATAAATAAAGCATGGTATATACATACAATAGAGTATTATTTAGCCTAAAAAGGAATGAAGTTCTGATACATGCAACAATATAGATGAACAATGAAGACATCATGTTGAGTGAAATAAGCCAAACACAAAAAGACACATATTGTATAATCTCACTGATATGAAATAATTAACATAAGCAAACTTATAGCAAGACTATAGAATATAGGTTACCAGGAGATGGGGAGGAGTATGAAATAAAGTTAAGGCTAAAAGGTATTGAAATTTTATTTGTGGTAATGGATGGTGGCGATGGCATCACAATATTGTGAACATAATTAATAGCACTGAGTTACATATTTGAATGTTGTTGAAAGGGGAAATGTTAGGTTGTAAATAAGTGACTAGAATACACATTTTTTAAAAAAAAATCCAAGGAACTGCACAACACAAACAGTAAACCCTAAGTTTAGCCATGGATTATACTTAATATTGCAATTATAAAAATGTGCTTTTATCAATTGTAACAAATGTACCACACCAATGTAAGGTGTTAATAATAGGATGGTATATGGGAACTTTGTATTTTATGAATGATTTTTCTGTAAACTTACAACTTCTCTAATAAAAATAAAATCCCCCTGCTCTGTATATGTGGTCTATCTGTGTAGCTGGCATACAAAGATAAAAATCTCTGGGCAGTAATCAGGAGTGCACTGGTCTTTATGGCAGGCACCAAGCGGGTTACTGCCAGGTCTTTGAACTACAAAAATAAATAGAGAATAGAAGTGCATTGTATTGGCCAAGCCTGAGGCGTAGTCATCTGTCTTGGAGCAAGCTCTGGTGAGAGTGTTTAACTTGGATTCCTTCCATCACATGTGGTAGCTGCAAGAGTGAAAAGGGAGAGGAAAAGAACAATGTTAGGTGGTGTATTTAATAGTGTATTGGCTTAACAATTTCAGGAAACTGTTACTTCTATTTTTCTCTTAGCAGTCAAAGTTTACCCACTTTGTTGGGATTCTAAATGAATAAAAGTATACTTTGGGCCAGTTAATTCTTGCCCCCTCAACCCTTTTCCCTTGTTTTACAAAATAATTAAACAGCAAGTACAGAATTTCCCCAAAACACTGCCTACTAAAGGAAGCTAGCTGTGGCTAGCAGCAAAAAACACAGGACAGTGTTTTTTGTATTCAATTTCACCAGTCGCCCTGACATCCCTGAATTAATGGGTCTCTTTTGCTATAACCTGAGAGTGTGGAATTCCTGGTAACTGGCTGTTTGTTGATTTTGGCTAAATTAGACTCTTTTCTTTCTTTTCAGGCCAAAGTAACACAAACTAAAACAATTTAGGATCCCTCTGTCTTTTTATTCTTCTTAGTTTTCTTCAATAAGAAAGGAAAGAAAACCTTACTTAACTGTAACATGCCGATATTAGCAACTTGATTAAAATGCACACACACACAAACCTGTGGCTAGAGAAGGCGTGGATCCTTTGTAAAGTCAGTGAAGCGCTCAGCTGTTCTACATTAGAAGAAATTTTGCTTGTTTTCACAGCTGAATTATCTTGCTTTTTACTTTTTAGTAGGAATATTAAGAAAATCAAATATGAGATTTTCAAGGGATTTTAAAGGAAAAGGAACTCAGCTTTTCACAGTTGTTTTGAGTTGCTGGCACAATTTTTTTCTAGATCACACAGCACATATTTTGTAGTCCTCATGAAAGAGTATAAAATAAAATAAATATGTCAAAGCTTCCTTAGAAATACATTCATTCTGGGTTGCCAAAATAAGGGAAGTTGTTAGATTTGCCCAGACATATGGTAAGATAAATTTATGAGCAAAATTCTATAAAAATACCAAGTTTAAGGGTCCATGTATCAAAATAAAGTGATTTTTAATGTTACAATGATTTTTTTTCACTCCAGGTCAAAAAATTGTTTGAAAATGGATGAAATGTATTGTACATAGTAGATATTTTCTTAGTTTGATCGTTGACCTTAATTATATTTGCCACAATTTATAAAAACATAAGTAATTTTACAAACAGTATCATAAACCAGTTTTTAAAAATATTCTTTGAAAGAAAACACATTACCAAAATGCGTTATATATGCTTTAAAATAATTCCAATGTGATTCCAGATTGAATATTGTCTAATAAAAGGCATTCATTAATTCATTCAGTTAACAGCACTACTGTGGAACATAATTTCTTTCTTTGCCTTAGACATACAGTTATGAACAAAACAAATGCTCAGACTTCTTGAACTTATATACTAATTTAGATAAAGCAAAGTGTAATCCCGATTATAGTAAGCAGTTTGAAGTGATCTTAGTGATACTGCAATTAAGTGATCCATAAGTGGATTTTCGGTAAGTACGAAACCCTACTTGGGTTTTTGCTATGTGATGAAATGACACTTTGGGAAAATACAAAACACCAATCATAACAAACTAATAAATCTGAATTATCTGTGCAAATTTAAATAAGAAAATCAACTCTCACTTAAAATATATTTAAATCAGTTCAGATTTTACATTTTACATGATTTCTGCAACATTTAAATTAGGATTTGTTCAGAAACTAAACCCATCAACATAACAGTCATTTAAAAAAATGCTTGAGGCACATACCTGGTAATCTGAGCTTTATTCAATATAGGATTATTCAAAGCCTAATTCTTCATAGGAACGATATAATATATGGAGATTGCATTTCTGGAAAATGTAAATGACTTATTATACTATTAAAGAATGAGAAAAGTTGAGATCAAACTTAAAGGTAAATATTGGTCATAAAAGTTGGTCAGTAGTTTACAGAGTTGATTTAGTTCAAAACAAGCTCAAAAAAGAGGAATTTTTACTCTGCTAAAAATCAGCCTCATTAGAACTGCAAATCTAGTAAGCTTTTAAAAAATAGAATAAAGCAAACACTGCATAGTAGAAATATTGTCATACCATGTACTAATAAGAGGTTATCTTCATTGCACATTTCTCATTAGGACTGGGCTTCAATCTTAAGGGATAGGAAGATAACATAATCAAAAGAAAAATTTATATGTAAACATGGTTCTTACTGAGTAGGTTGAGTTTTTTAAATTTTAATTTTAATGTATACTATTTCCAAAGTTTAAGGTATAAACCAGACTGTATAGGTTGTTGTCATACTGCATTATTTTAGTAGCATGGAGTCCCATTAATTCGTAAATTCAGGATTTCCTTCCCATTTATACCCCAAATTTGGAAGTCATTTTTCCATTTCTCCCAACTAGGTTTGCAGACTTTCATTTCCCTTATTGCCACTTAAGCAGTGATGGATAAGAGCTAAAGGAAATTGGAGTAATAACAGCAACTGGTCAAATGCCTCTGTAACTCTGTCTTACAAAAACAAGGAAATTATTAGATGCTCCTGAGGCAAAGCCCTAAAGCAATGAAATTTCCAAAGGTTTTGCTTTTGAGGGGCTTAACAGACTAATTAAATTGTCCAGGGACATTCTAGGCCAACTGCCTCAGAAATCTCATATTTTTCCCATTTCCAAATGTGTTTAAATCTTGACTGCTAGATTTAAGTTTCCATGCACATGGTGAAAATGTGGAGGTTCCTGGAATTTTCTGGACCTCAAACTGGCATTTAAACAAACTTTGAACTGAACCTGTTCAGAAGGTTTTGTTCTCCAAATAAATAAATCAAAATTTTCCATTCAGAAATTATTTTCTTTTTATTTTCTTTGTTTTAGGAGTTGGACAGATAGGTAATGGACTTACTAAAAAGCTATTAGGATTAGCTATTTTAGTGATAGATCAGATAGATTCTGCAAGTGAGTGATTTGGAACATAGAATTAAATTATTTGGGGTTCTTGGGAGGAAGTATAATCTCTTAATATGTAAAGCATAAAACTTTGGTTAAAAGTTTTTCAAAAATTGGAACCAGGCAAAAAAGATCACTGGGTGTTCTTTCTAATGACCGGGCTATTTTATAACTCTGTAGGGGCAGAAGTAAATTTGCATACTTTTGCTTAATTAATATGCAAATAATTTCTGTCTGGTAGAAAAGATAACCTCAAAGGTTATGGTTTACTGCCCTGCTCAACATTAAAACCCTGTTGTGCAACTAATGTTGAACTTTAGCGATCTTATCTTGACACTCCTTTATTAAATTGCTTATAAATACTTAGTTTTTCCAGTAATTTTTCGACTTGTTTAAACATACTATTTGCCCACTTATTAATTAATGAAATAAGTATAATCAGGTCATTCAATTGATTTCATTTATGAGACTACCATAGAATACAAATTCAGCAAATATCTTTTCCACATTCAGTGAATTGAAAATGTAACATTTTAACTTGAATTTTCTAAAATACATCTTAATTATATTATTATTTTCTTCCTTTTGCAGAAAAATTTTAAAAAGAAAGCAAAATGACAGTAGGCTACATTAGGAACTAGCTTTATTACTAACAACCTGTGTGAATCTAGACTATTCACTTCTTTTTTGTTTCAGTCCTTCAACTCTAATATGAGACATGAGAGAATAGGATTTCTAAAATTTCTTCACTGCCAAAGAACGTCATTGCTGACATCTCTAGCAATCTGATATAATCAAGTGACAGTTGTGCTCTGGTCCTCAACTCTGCAACAGTACAGAATAGTTTTAGAGGAGTTTGTGTGTTCAACATTAAACAGGACAAGAATTGGCTGTGTGTGTGTGTGTGTGTGTTTGCCTGTGTGTGATTAAAAGGGTGCCATAAAACAAAAGCATTTTTCCTGAAGGTTTATTTCACTAGTTTGTCACAGAAATTGACAAGGAGGGTCTCTGAATTACCGGCTCCAACAGTCTTTGGACCTGCAGAAATGAAGAACGCTACTGGTGTTCCAGGAGAAAGCATGAGGAAACAGAGCAGGACAGGTTCTTAGATTTTGTTTGTTTTATTTTGTTTTATGCCTGTGTGCGTGCGTGTTTGTGGCAGATTGAAATTATTTTACGAATCCCCAAAAACATCAACTCCTGTTGAGTCTCTTCCTTCTTTCTGGGTGTGATAAACACAGAGACACTGATAAAGGAAGCTTCCATGTTTGATCCTGCCATGTGAGAGAAGACTGGAAGATCACTTAAACATGAAGCCCCACAGAGGTTGGGCCCACAGGGTAGTTCAAGAGGAGATGAGCCCAATTATATGCCTGGTAGCTTATGGAGAACTCAGGAAGAAAGCGGAGCAGCTGAGATGGATAGAGGAGACCTGGAAAGAAACAAGGGCTATCCTTGGTTGCTCACAGCTTAGCTCTGGGAGCTGGGCTCCGAAAGATGGTGAACCAGAAGGGGAAGGCTGAGACCTCAGGAGAGATCTGTGGCCATCTTGCTTTGCCATGTGCCCAGACAACAGTGTCAACAGTAGCTGACCTTGGTGAGTAAGTACCTCAATTTGGACTTTTCACGGACTTGGAATTGTAAGATTTTATAAAAGCCAACACATTTCTGGTAGTTTGCACGGGCAACCCTTTGACAAACTGAAACAGTATGTGTCAATAACCTCCCCCCAATGGTTTTGTGAGGTTATTGTATTCAAGATGAAATATTTTTGTGACATGAAGGAAAAATTGCCAGGTTTGAATGAAACCTGAGCTGTAGGCAACCTAAATCATAACCAGCTTTAAATTATAAAAGGCCCTATCAGAAATATTTCACAGACTGAACTAATATAAATATCAGCCGTTGGTTCCTGGCATCCATGAAC
>PVKH010044197.1:0-10632 GCA_004027955.1 Chaetophractus vellerosus | reverse complement strand
CTTATTATGGAATTCATAGCCTTGTAGAAATCACCCTACATTTCAAATAGAGACCCATTTGTTGATCAGATCAGTTCATTCTCTGTCATTAATTTCATCTCGTATTTTGTTAATCTTTCTGGTCTGTTCTAATCTGGCATCCAATAATATCTTGAAGATCTCCATGGCTAGAGATTGTGGCTGTTTCAACAATCAGTATGAACTATCACTTCCAACGCCTACATATTTTCTTCCCTGTCATACCTAATGTTTCATCCTCCCGCCTCTGAAGGAGGTTATAGATGATCCAACCAGCTACCTGCTAGCAACATCCACTTGGAATAAATACACACCCCTGCCTGTTGTCTGGCTGGCTTATCCAGGACAACTCAAGCCAGCCTCACAGCACCACCCTCATCCACTGAGGTCAGATATGGCCTTTGTTTCTTGCAGGGTCAGGTGATATCCTGAGGCAAGTGGATCCATGAGGAAGAACTAGACCCAGTACCTCCATAAATCTCAGGTCTAACTATGGAGAGCCCAACACCTGGATTTGGGTCAGGAGCAAGAGAGCACTAAACAAAACTGGGTCAAGCGTTCTGCCCATTAATAAAAGCTCAAGTTCAACTCCAAGATCTAGACTCTAAATGCAGGCAAATAGTTAGATCTAGGTTGCCAAGTCAGGGGTGCCAGGCCCCTCTGGGAAGAGAAAACACTTTTCAGTTTTCTTTAGAAGAGGAACCTGAAGTAGGCCAGAAATTCTTAACTCTCAAGGGACTCTGGATCTGTGGATTTGGGGGCCTGGAGTCTTGTGCCTTCTTCCTGGTGCAACTGTCCTGAGAGTGACGATTGTAGAACCCACTCAGAGGGGTCTGGGACCTAACTGGGAACAGAGGAGTTCCATAGTAAATCCTCTCTTTCTGTGAGTTTCTGGGCCCTTCTATACTTTCCCATGATTTTTACTTCAGATGTTTCAAAATAGTGATAACACTCCTCTTTCAAGCAGTTGGGCTTCTGGGCTTAAATTTATAAACTTGGTTTGCTCCTGCTCAGACCATCAGTGTTGCCTTCCACCTGGTCTCCATGACTGGGGCTTGTTCCTGGATTCAGGCTACCTAGGAGTACACATTACTTTGTTCCCAACCTATGACTTTATCTGTATTTAGAAGCTTGGGCTCTGGCTAACAGAGGCTTTGCCTGAATTCCAGGATCCAATCTTCTACCACTCTTGCTTGAGGCCCTTTGTGGTCTTGCTTGATTAACTGATCACTGCAGAAAGCAGTGAATGATTTCTGCAAAGCCCAGGATTATAGGCAGTTGATGAATATTAAACAGGCAAGAGGAGTACAGCCTTTTAAAGCAGAAACAGTGTGCTATTATCTGACTCCCTTGATAGCATAGGAAATCCTTGAGAACAAGAACTGTGTCTTATTTAGCTGTGGAGCACATAGCTCTTTGCTAATCATATGCACTAAATGAATATTGGATGAATGAAGGAATACAAGAATACACTGGTATATAAGACAGAATAGAGTCTAGACTCACGAAGCTTACAATCTTGCAAGTATTTTTTTCATAACTGAATATATTACTGTACGGAAAATATGCAATCAAACAGGTTATTAACTTAAGTGTTTGCGTACCCCTATTTTACACCAAAATGTTTGGAGGTATCTTTTCAGCTTCTTCAGATAGAAATAACTACAAATAAAGCAAAGTCCTAGCTCTTTCCCTGACTACCTATTTTACCTAGATGCAATTACTAAACCTTACTTTACTCACTCCTAAAATGGAATTAATAGTATCCATCTCAAAAGCTTCTTGGATAAGTAATTAAGATAATATGTGTAAAGAGGCAAGTACAATATCGGAGACATAGCAGGTGTTCGGTGAATATTCGTCTTTCCTCCCTTCATAAATGGCCAATTTGAGAATGCTCTTGAAAGAAGTTAAAAGAGAGATTTTCTCTCTTACATTTATGCTGGTGATTTCCATGTTGGGAAGGAGCTATGAGAATCAACTAAAGAACTTTTACAAGTCACACACTTTGCTGTATATCCCACTCCCAAAGCCACCTCTAAAACCCATAGATTGCAAAACATCTCCAAGGGATTTTGATAAGTTCGCCACTTTACAGGGTGCCCCTCCCTTCTTGCCTAATTCAATCAGTTCACATTCTTGACTAAATGCTAGAATCCTGGGGGGAGAGGGGAAATTCACAATTTCTGGTGCATTTTTAGGGCTATCTGGTAAACTTACTATGTTCATCTAGTCCATTCTTCCTCCTACTTTCCAAGATAAATATTGCACGTCTTCTCCTCTGACCTTGACTAATAAGCATCTCAACATTGTCATGCCCCAAAAAAGAACTCCCGATTCCCCCCATTCCTGCCAATAATCTATCTCATTTCAGTAAATGGCAAATCTATCCTTCTAATTACTCAACCCAGAAGATTTGGAGCCATTGATTATTCCTCTCTACACTTCTCTCTCCCCTCTTGCACCACATCCAATGCATCAGCAAATCTTGCTGGCTCTCACCTCAAAACAGATCTGGGATTCACGGCTTCTACGGCTAGGACCCTGGCCCAGGCTATTAGCATATTTTGCCTGGATTGTGGCAAAAGCTTGCAGATATCTCATCCTACACCCCTTACTCCCTTCAATTTCCTCACAGCAGCCACAGTGAATCATCTAAAAGAGAAGCCAGGTCATATCATTTTTCTACTCAAAATTCTCCAATAGCCTCTCCTATCAGTGAAAGGAAAAGCCAGATTTCCTACAGTGGCCTCAAAGGTTCTCACTGTTGCCTTTCCTGTCACTGCCTCTGAGTCTCAGCTCCCATCCTGCTGCCCCTGCTCACAGCCCTCTGGTCTCATTCTCTGCCCGGTGGGTCTTTAAACAGAAACACTCCAGCTGCCCCTGCTGTGCCCTCAGCTGGGAGTGGACTTTCCCCTGAAATCCACGGGACCCTTTATTCACTTCCTCCAAGTCTGCCAAATGCCACTGTGCCAGAAAGACCTCTCCTGACCACCCTCTGTAAATCAGCATCCCTGTAACTCTCTATCCTCTTTTTCCGGGCTCAGTATTTTTTAAGCACTCATCACAACCCGGAACATGTTTATGTGTTTGTTTATTTGCTTATTGTCTCTCTTCTCCTGGTGCAATAAAAACTCCACAACCTCAAGGTCTTTGACTCTTTTGTTCACTTCCATGCCCTAAGCATGGAACAGAGTTGGCCACTTGGAAGACGTGTTATAGCTACTGTGTATCTTGACGCCTGAATGCTCTGTCCTCCCCAGTGGGATCCAGTGGTCTAGAACTTAGGCTTTCTGGCCTGGAACCCATTTGTCTGATGCACAGAGGTCCTCGCTGGAGCCAGTTCACTGCTGAGGTTTGCTGTATTGACACAGGTGATTGATTCATGTGTCATTAGGAAAATCATCAAGTAATTTGATAACAAAATAGTCTTGATTTTTCTTATCGTTTTCGCTTCTCAGATCTATCTTCAAATAGCCTTAGAAGCTCTTTCCACACTAGTTTTTCACCTCTGAGCTGCTTTGAAACTCGGTTCTCTTTCCTGTCTGATAAGACCTTATTTATTAACCTTTGATATTCAGCCCAAAATGTCCATTTTATGACCTATCTTTCTAGATGATTATGGTTAGATTTACAACCAGATACTTCCTATATATTTCATTGTGTCAATAGTATTAGCCTGGCTTTTTAAAGTGTGAAGCTTTTAAGATACATGTTTGTATGAGCATGTATGTGAGTGTGAGAAAGAGAGAGAATATGTCTTCCCAGAGGCCTTTGAAGATTTACACCAATAGATAATTTAAAAATGAAAAACATTCTATGAACATCCCTAATATTTTTGTCTATTCTATAACATATAAATTCTATAATAGCAATGTTTTTCACTTATTTGATTAAGATTTTTGAAAATCAAGTCCCCTGAGTCACTTTTCAAAGACTTAAATACTTTTTCTGTTCTTTTTGCCTATAGTTCCCAGTTCCCTATTATAATAACTTGTATAGTTGCTATCTTAGTCACCACTGCACCATCTTTAAAAACATCTTATGGGAAAAACGAATTTTCTATAACGAATGTAACTTTCAGGCATATTTGCAGGAGGAATGGAGACTTATTCAGATAATAAATCTCCATATATCACATGTAGCAGTTTGTTTACCTTCACCATCAATATGGAATTCATTTTCCTCTTACCTGGAAGTTATTGATACTTTTAAAGACATTTTCCCCAGATCTAAGCAATAAGAATTTACTATAGATTGTGAATTATGGAACTACTCATAAATTAAACATAATGCAATAAAGTGATGGGGCTTAAATCTTAATAAACAGATATTGATCAAGGATCCTGAAAGCATCTACAAATGCAACTCTAGAAGCAAAAGTTAATAATACATAATGTTTCCCAATGTTTTCTTTAAGCTATCAATTAAAAATTAAATCACCTTGCTGTATTTCCTGTATTGCATGGGCTCTAATTAATAAAATACACCTGTGTTTTATTTTCTCATACGGCGTATATAGCAATCATTCTCACTCATAAGTTAGTTTTTTTGTGCATAATTATAGCCATGTTTATCTTGTGTTCTAAAGCAATGTTGAGTAAAAACATTGAGCTAATATAAATTAATGCAAACTGTAAATGTGTTTGGAATGAAAAAACACTATTCTTATTAAATGCATGTGCAGCAATTTCCACACAAATGCAAATCAGGCCTAATTTTATTTTCAAAATGACACTCTTTAACCAATATAATGCACAATCAATTTTAAGCATCAGGCAGGATGTTTTATAATGCTACTCTAGAGAAGACACACAACTTCTCATTTCATCCTCAGCATAGTTAAGTTGTATCACCAAACAATCTACGAGCCCCCTGATTAACCAGGTTCCATTTTCCACCCTCTGTCCCAGATTAAAATGCAAGAGGGTATTGAAAAAAATTAATTTATAAACTTTTTTCTTTCTTCTCTAGATAGCCACTCTCAACCTCCCACACCCCAGCCCCCATAGAGGGGAAATAATGTGGTGTGAGTATTTATGCATATAACATTTGTACATACAAATTAGAATAAAACATATTTGTTCCAGTTTTGTGGGGCTCATCTTAATGCCGTGTCATGCAGATCAGTGCCCCCGACAGTCTCTATTTCATATCCTCTGCCTTTTCCTTCTTAAGGTCTGAATATCTGTATCTCTAGAGTGGTGTCTGTCATTTTTCCATGTAAGGCTGGCCCAGCCTTTGTGACATGGTAGGAAATATCAGCAGCCTAAGTTTCAGTGTCTGATAGAACTTTGAAATAATATATTGCTCCAATGGCCTAATAGCCCAGAATGTGTTGGCTGTAAAAACTCTGAATTACACTTTCGTTTTATTAAAATATTCATATTATTTTATGAATTTTATTATTTCATATTAAATTATTGTCATTAATACTGCATATTAAAATATTGCCATATTTCTGCATCTAGCTCCACTGTTCTTTGACAGACCTACTTAGTTGGAGTACAGACACCCTCTTCGCTGTTTCTCCCACTGGGGAATATTTTGTGCCGTGTTTGGCCCTGTTGTGAATGGACAGACCTTTCCAAACCATAGCAGCAGTTAGTATAGTCATAACTACAGACTGGCCTCTTCTTTTGCTTGGACACCTGCTGTTAGACATTCCTTGGTACTGAGCCAGGACACCAGTCATACCTGGCCTGGCGAAACGCTCTGGACAAAATGATGTAGGCTGCTCAGCTGCTCAGTTCTTTTCCTGAATTGATAACCTCTGCAGCTGGGGTAGCTGTCCAGCTTAGTTCTGCCCACTCCTTCACTTTTCCCAACAGCCTGTTTGCTAAGGGTCTAGCTTGCCTTATAGCCACCTCCATTGCTGCTCGCATATGCTGGTTTCCTGCTAGATTGCTCAGTCAGGTAGATGAGTTAGAGTGAATCAAATCACTGGCCAAGGTTGGGATTCTTTGGTTGCACTCCTTAAATCTCTATTTAGTTATTACATTAGCTGTAATTCTATCACTCCTTATCAGAAAATGAAAACCCTAAATAAATGTCCTTCACATGTGCAGGTGGTGCTGGGAAATGCCATTTGAGTTTATTTTCCATTAGCACAGATGACCTCCTTTTTCCAACCACTCTTCCCAGCCTCACATACCTTCCTGCACATGATTTCCATGATAACTGCTATAAGGCTGCCTTATTGAAAGAAAGGAAAGTCATTTGGGCCATTTAAGGGAGTAGCCATCCCTTCTACCTAATGCTAAAACAAACTGAGCTAAGGGAACCTTGGACCTAAATGGAATAACAACAAATTTAACCCAACCTCTTGGTGAAGGAAATGCTCCCTTTAAAGGAAAATAATGTAAAATCTATTTCAGGTAGACATTTTTTCCTACAATTATTATTACTCTATGCTTTCTTTAACTGGGTATTTTAAATATAATGACTTGGATCAACATTTGGAACACCAATTTTTGTGCAATGCACTAATGATTATTAGTGTAGGTAGAATTGTTGGCTGATAAAATAGGTGTCCTTGGACTGCTTGGCATTGTAAATCTCTGTCTTCTTTCTGGTATTTCGATCTATTCCTTTGCTTTTTTTTTAGTCTTTGCTGATCTCTAGCAGCATTTCCCTTTTTAGTATGTTTTGACCTGGGAGACCAGGTAGTCATGTTAAATAGAATACTGCACAACAGAAAGTATATTGGTTCAGATTGAGTGCCTGAGTACATTCTTTGAGTGTGTGCATATAAACACTTATCAGCTTTTGGGGAGAAAAATTTTTAACCTATTATGACCGTGCTTATTCATAGCTGCATCCCTGCTCAGGTTATGTGTCCTTCCAAATACTGAGAATAATATCAAAGCTAGAAAAATATTGTCCTTTGTTTAAAATGTCTTATGGCACATCCACATCACAGAAATTCTGAAACAGAATTTCCATATGTGCACACTCAGTTCATAGACTCAAACATGTATCCTTTAATGGGGAATCTATGACACTTAGCTAAGCACAGAGGTCAACTTTGGTGGAGAGCTCCTACATATCTGGGTGTGTATGAAATCCTACTCACAGTTGTTGCTGTGTCTTGATTTCTCTCCACAGGTTTTGTTCAGGATAAAGCAGGTAGCTGCTGTTTGGTACCCTGGAGTTACATCTATGACAGACTCCTCAGAGACAGAAAACATCTCTTTTTCCTCCCTAGTTCCCTAGTTCCTCCCTAGTTAAATAAATAATTAAAACAACCTCCTTGCCTAAGTGCTCTGCTGATTTTTATAAAAGTCTCCTGGTGGAAGAGTCTGACAGTAGGAGTTAAAATTAGCAGGTCTGACTTCTAAAGTTAAAAGCAGGTGTGAGAGATGCTTTGCTACGGCTGACAACCTTCCTATTCATTCACTAAGGGCACAAAATTCACAAATAATAAGGAAGCATGCCCTTGATCCTTTCAATGTAAATCAAGAGGACTTTTTGCAGAATGGTCATGGATTATGTGTAAAGCATATGAGATTGAACACAGAGTCTCAAAAACACACAAGACTATATCTCCTGGACTAGCATGGTGGTTTAGAGCTGTATGGTCCCCAGAAAAACATGTTCTTAAACTTAATCCATTCCTTTGGGTGTGAACCTATTATAAGTAGGATTTTTGATGACATTACTTCAGTTAAGATTTGACCCACCCCAATCATGTACAGTGTTTTAAGGGATGAACCAGTCTATCCAGCACCTTATGAGACAGAGGTCTCCCAATGCGGGGGCTTCCTCATATTGTCAAGCAGTTAAAATGGAATATAAAACATTGGTTTTATGACTAAAAGAGCTGGGCTTGGTGATGTGAAAGCTATAATCAATATATTCCTAAAAGATATAAGTGGGAAATTCATGCAGGATACATATATTTGGAAAAAAAGATGGAAGGAGGAAAAGGTGGAGGAAGAATTTTAAAAAATTGTCTTCCATTTACTCTCTTTACCATTCTGTTCTCCTCTTCACAGTCCCTAAATTGTACTGTTATAAAAATTGTGGCGAGAAGACATATGGGTTTGCTGAGATGTAATACAAATGTCCCTCGCCAATGGAGCCATCCCTGATCCTAAAGGATCAAGACCGCCTGACCCTATAGCATTCTGGACTTACCTCCATTACTGCAGTCAACTTTCTATCTCCACCATCTAGCTCACTACTTGTCAATCACTTTAGCTCTTATCTGTCTCTTGAAGATAATAGTTGGAAGGCTTCACCACCATTACCTTCTTCAGCATTCCCATCTAGCCATCAGAGGTGCATGGTTGGTCTTCTAACCTAGGTAATTTCACAAAATAGTGATAGATACTATAATTTCTGCCATAGCAGCAGTGTGAAGTTTCCTTCCCTCTGCCCAGGCTGGATGATGGTATCTCACAGCTACTCTCCCAGCATTTCTCTTTAATTTGATGTAAAAGCTTGTCCTAAAATGCACTTCTGCAGTATGAGTTTAAGTTTTTCCATTACTAAAATAACAAAATGTAATGTAATGCAATGTAACCACATCACACTGTGGTGTGTTTCCTTCCAGTCATTTTTCCCCCCAAAATGCACTTATCTTTGACTCTGCAGATACTATAAATATTTTATTATCCATTACTCTATTACTCTGATCCTTTTGGGTGAAAGCCCTATGTAGCACTTGGGTATTATTTATGAATTCCAAAAATAGATATTGGATTATGTTTGTAAACTGTTCTGCTGCTCTGGGCATATTAGATTGTATTGGATTCAGAGGTTTCACTTTTACTTGATTAAATTATGATTAAGGCTTTGATTCGGCCACTTCTGTAGGACGCTATGACAAAAAAACGACACGGCAGAGGAGAGAGAGTTTTGATGCTGGAGCCCCAGGAGGTAAATGCATAAAGGAGAAGAACACCGGGGAATAGAGACGGCTCTGTAGACACAGCAGAGGCCTGGGAAGAGAATGAGCCTGATAGACTACAGCTGTAGCTAAGCCTAGAAAGAAATGAGCCCTGGGAGAGAGATGAGACTTATTCAAGTCTACAGCTGAGATGGGAAGAAACTGGGGCCACGGAGCCATAAGAGGAAGAGGAAGGCTGAACCCTCACAGACATCGCTGGGCAATCTTGTTCAACACATGGCAAATGTCTTTGGGTGAGAAAGTACCTCTTATGGTGCCTTGAGTTGGACCCTTTAAGGCATGTTAACTGTAAGCTTCTACCCCAAATAAATACCCTTTCAGCCTGTTTACATCCATGAGTCTTCCTTATATTTTGAGCTGTTGGAGGTAGCACGGAATAACCAGAATAGACAAAGACACTGAAATCAAACAGGCAAGTTTAAATTCTGGACTTACCATGTACAAAGTGTGTTAGGGAACTTACATAATCTATCCCCATTTGTATGTGACTAAGTAACACATATTTCATATGATTGTTTTGAAAGCCAACATTTGGCAGTCTGTATACACCATTTAGCCAACTGCCTAATGCAGAGTAGGCACATAATAAACACCTCCACCTTTCTCCTTCTTTAGAGGATTGGGCCCAGATTGTTATACTCATTTACGGTGTAGGAACAAGTAGCATATTTGTGAAATTATCAATTAAGAGATTTTTAATAGATACTCAACATAGAACAATAAATTGTTTCTTTATAAGGATTTATGTGACATATCAAAGAATTATATTCTTTGTCATTTCTCATAAAGAAATGATTTTCTAATCCTTCCCCATTCTCCTACCTATTTAATTATATTTAATGATCAAAACCATCAAAAACAAACCAAATTATAATATAATTTTCATTTTTGCTAGATGTTTTCAGAGTATAATAATTTTAATTTCTTTAAAAGGTTCATCCTAACCAGTTGTTTATTAACATGTGGACAAAGCAATTCTAATAACACACTAAAGCCTAGTCATCAAATCAGAAATGATTTATTGATTGTTGAGTCTGATTGAACACAGTGCTAGGCATTGTAGGGTGAATACAAAATAGCTGGAAGAAACCTTTGCAGACATGATTGAAAAACAAATAGGTAAGCAGTTTAGTTCACTTGCATTCCAAGTGATCTTTACTTAACTTAAAGATTGTAGGTGGTTATAATGAAAACAGCTTAGGCCTTGAAGTCCAGTAAAAAAAAAAAAAAAAAAGCTTCATATCCCCCCGTTGCCACCTAAGAGCTCATTTCCCTGAGCAAGTCCTGGATCATCTCCAAGCAGCATCCCTCATTTACAAAATGAGCTTCAGATAATAGATAGCTCAGCATGCCTGATACAGTTCTTAGCATTTAGTAGATACTCAGTTCCTGTTATCTTCATGTACTTTTCATCATTTTCCTCTGTTGATAACACCTAATTATAAAGTTTTTATAAAGATTAAATTAGAAAACCTACCTATCTGCCCATGAATAACAGATCTTGGAGTCTAGCAAGTACTTAATATCAGCTCGGTTCCTTGATCTTTAAATTCCCAAAAAGAAATTGTCCCTGGCCCATCTGTGTTTTTAAGTCCATTTTGAATTCATGGACTTATGTTTACATGTTTGGACTGAAGATAGCAAAATAAAGCATTAATGGATGGTACACTAGTTTCCATTTTTGAAGGTAAAAAAAAAAA
>PVKH010044196.1:0-10628 GCA_004027955.1 Chaetophractus vellerosus | reverse complement strand
TGTTTGCTTTATATTTGAGAGGACAGAAATCCTTTCATCTCCA
This sequence comes from Chaetophractus vellerosus, assembly GCA_004027955.1. NCBI lineage: Eukaryota > Metazoa > Chordata > Mammalia > Cingulata > Chlamyphoridae > Chaetophractus > Chaetophractus vellerosus. The sequence goes on along the minus strand of PVKH010044196.1, from coordinate 10,585 downwards.
GCATTTAGACACAACATGTAACTGTCTGTTATTAATATGCTGATACCCTACATTAGGGCCTCCAGGTCAATACCAGCTCATGTTGTCATAATAAATGGATGCTCAAGTCAATGCTACCAAAACTCCCATTGCCTGTCTCTTGCTGCCTACATTAAGGCAGAACTGATCACTTCTTCTGTGGCTGAACTGCCCGCCTTCCCTCACCCCATGTATGTAATTGTTAGGCAGTTAATTGCTTTCCACTTCTAAAGACCCAGGCATTCAGAAACACCCCTCCCCACTCCTTGCAATAATTCCTCAGTATTTCATCTTTCTTGACAGCTGGCCAATCCATCACAGGGCCCCTTTCATAATTTGTATTGATTTGCATTTATCCACAGCAGAGTCCATTTGCAGACCATCACTTGGGTTCTCGGTCATTTTTAATGACCAAGAGAGCTGTCATGTGGAGTTGACACAACTTCAAAGCACTCATGTATGAAACTCAAGAGTGTTCATTCCCCTCGCCTTGGGAGCCCCAAGACTGGCCAAATGTCAGTAGCCTTAAATAATTCCGCCTCAGAGACAATTGGAACTTGTCTCCCACTCTTCAAGTCCGTATAGTGCCTCTTACTCTGCAAGCACTTGATCAGTGGTGCCGTATCCAGGGCAGCCTTACGGAGATAGAGAGCATGGGTCACCAACTGGCAATCTAAGACCTCATCTGGCTCACAGAGAGGGTTTGTGCTCGACCATGTGGTATTTTTTAATTAGAGTTAGTTGGCAACATTAAAAACCCTGTGAGATGTCACATACAAATCCAGATTTTTGGCTTCCCATTAGGGCAGAAATATCTGGCAAAGGCCTGCCTGATGATTGTTAGATGGTGCTGTGTGGTGGCTTCCCTGCTGGGTAGACAGGTCCTCCTGCTTCCAGTTGTATTACACCCACCTACTTCAGACCTTACGTAATCTTCTTGGCTTCTTTGACATTTGAGTGTGTGGCCCCTAATTTACATATAGGAGCGTGATGTTCAAGTCTAAGTCCCCTGCCTACTAGCTATATAGATATGGGCAAGACACGTATACTCTGTCTGAGCTTTCATTTCCTCAATTGTAAAAATGAGGAAGTGATTCTATTCATGCTTTTGTAATCTCGGCTAGAAACGCTGTTAGATACGGAGAATACGAAGATAAATTAGATAAGCCAAGAGGCTTATTATTTAGTGGGAAAGGATAACATAAAAAAAAAGTTATTTCAAAATCAGTGTCAGTGTGTAGTGATACAGGAATGTGCTGAGTGCCAGGGGGCTCATAGAAGAGTCATCCGTTCCTAAGGTAAGGTGAGCTAAGGAAGACTTCCCAAGGAGTGATGCCTGAGCAAAGACCATAAGAGGAGAGATGTATCAAGGCATGTTCAGGGAGCAAGCTAAAGTCCATTCCTGATTTGAGTTGAGAGGACAAGAGACTTGAAAAACCTTGCGTGCCTTGCTAAAAACCTTAGACTTTTGGTCTGTGAGCATTGGGGTGCCACTGAATATTTTCAAGGAGGTATGGGAGGAGTATGACCCAAGGAGTGTAGTAAGGTCAGTGTAGAAGACAAGGGCTCCTCCTACCTGCAGGGAACATTGGCTTGGTCCAAGAAGGTGATCTGAGCTAAGTATCTACAACTCATTGATCACAATGGAAACTACCAGATGTCCGATATTCCCTGCTTCTGAAAGATTTTATGGAAAACCCAGGCCCAGGCTGGAGTCCAGCTCGAAGGGCAGAGAGGTATGTTGATAGGAAAAAAGAGTTTCAATAGAGATGATAAGAAGTTTCAGAGATCCAAGTTACTGCAAGGAAACATTCCTTCATATATTCTAGATGGTCGAAATCACCAGCAAACACTGAAATGGCAGCTGTCATTCACTTCAAAGAAGACCACACATAGAATGTCTAGCATCAATCTTGTTGTCTAAAGAACATACCTGATCATATCATTCTCCTTCTCAATAGTACACCTGTTGCTCCACTTTGAGCATACTGAATATAGGAACCCTGCTTTACTCACTTCTATGTCCCTATCACCTGGCAGAGAAGAAGGACTCAATACATTTTTCATGAGTATGAAGAAAAGAAGGATGGATGGATAAACGGATGGATGGAAGGATAGGATGGGATAGGAAGGATAGGATAGGATAGGATACGATAGGATAGGATAGGATATGTGGATGGACAGATGTGTAGGTCCTTGCAGAACATCAATTTAGCTTCTTCATTTTATTAAAGAGTAATCTGAAACCCAAATCAATTGTATGAGTTGCCCAAGGATACTTACTGGCAGAGCTAGAATTAGCATCGAGGTTTCCTGTTGCTCATATGATATAAGCTTAGAACCTGAGAAGCTGGAGAATGTGCTTTGCAAAGGATCCTGAGAAGTGTGATTCCCAAAAATCTGGCCACTGTAATACAGAGGCGGGGAAGGGCGGGAAGTGGTTCTGAAGGCACACAGGCAAATGACTGCATAGACACTAGAGCAACTGTGCACACTTCACAGCGTCCTAGTCACTCCCACAGGCTCCTGTTGAGTAGGTGCTGTGAGCAAAGCTCTATGCCAGGCTCTGAGGGAGTAGCGGAGCTGACCAAGGCTCTTTCTTAAGAAATGTGCGTTCATGACAAGGTGTAATCCAAGGCAAGTTGTGCTCTGTGCTATTTCAGAAGTGTAAGCAAGTACTATGAGAAAGCAGAGGAGAGAGTGATTAATTCCACTTGGGAAATGCTGTGAAGGCGTCACAGAAAAGTAGATATGTGAGTTAAGCATTCAGAAGTTTGGGTGGATTTTGTGAGCAAAGACAAAAAGTCCTGCAAGAAAGAAGAGGGGTGTGGCAGGTAGCAGAGTGCTTGCTCCATCCTCCTCTCTAAGGCTGGGAATTGTTGATCTAACAAAAGCTGCTGAGAAGCTCTCCCTACTGGCTCCAAGTGTACTGCAGGATCAAATTCCAGAACCTTATCATTCCAAGTAGTAGTGAATTGGACTTGAGCTTCTCTAAGAGGAGACAGAGTAAAATGGTGACAACACCAACAGTCCATTCCCACCACTTCCCCACTGTGTTACCTGGAGGAAACACCTTGGGTGATGTGAGCTTCAAACCCCACACCTTCGAGATGGGAATTACAATGCCTGTCTCAACAGAGTTATTATAAGGATTAAATGCAAAACTTCTAGGCCAAAGAAAGCAATCAATAAATGGGAAATGATTTCCCTTCCCCTCCTCCAGGACAGAAGCCAGGACTTACCAATTTCTCCAGTACTTATCATTTAGTAAAGACATAATAAATGTTTTGTGAATGAGTGAGTAGATAGTAGTGGGCATCTTGGCATCATATCTGTGACCTTCTTGCCAGTTACTCAAAGCCCCCTGATTCACCTCTCTCCTTCCCTGCCTCTCAAAGTGCATCTTTCCTTTTTCAGAACCTGAGATGGAATTTAGATAACTGATCCATGACTCACAATTCAGAATGAGTAGAATACTTTACGCAAGTTGTTTTGAGATGTGTAGATGCAAAGAACAATGGAAGTATAGAGTTAAAAAAAAACAGAGGTGCCTTTCATAGAGTTCTATGTTTTCTCACATTTAATTAATACAGAAGTCAACGAGCTCTGGAACCATTTGTCAGCACTGCATAAAGTGGTCTGGGAACTTTCACCGGAGCTTACACAATCTGGGGAAAATGAGTCATATAAGGGCTGAATTAAGAGCTACAAGGAATGTTAGAGATGATCATCATGACAATGACTTGTGTAACAAGTAGTCACAAACCACTTATTCATATAGTTGCAAATGTGTACATTTTATCCCACCATGTTCCAAAAATAAATATTTAAATGGTATATACATACATGCTGACATTTATTAGAAGATGACATTATTCCTGACACTGCTAAGGATTTCATTTAATACTCACGACAGCCCTAGGAAGTTAGTATTGATTAGATTAGTATTTATTATGCTTACAATTCTGCTTGTGGACTTGCAACACCCAACCAGAGGCTTGGAGTCATTATAGCCCAGTGGTCAAAAGTGTGGGCTCTGGAGTCAGAAGGCCTGGATTCACACCCCTGCTCTGCTATGTTCTATCTCTTTGACCTTGAGCATCCCCTTAGCCTCCCAGAACCTCCATTCCTTTGTATGAAAAAATGGAGAGAATGGCATCCTCCACACCAGATTATGCAGACACATTGAGATCATCCAAATAGAAATTTAGAATAGTTCCTGGCACATGGTACGTGCACAATAAATATTTTTAATTATTAAGTTACCCAAGACCACACAGCTAGTAATGAGTGAAAATGAAATGCCAGTCTGCCTGAGCCCAAAGCCCAAATTCTCACTGCTAGGTGCCTCTCCTTTTTCTCTGCACAGTATTGTGTTATCTTCATTCTATCAAGTTAGACACTGAGATGCAGAGAGATTTAAGGACCAGCTTAGGGCCGCAGAGTTGATATATGATACAGCCCATAGAACAACCTAGGTCTTCTGGCTCCAAGGAGGATTGCTTGTTTTTCATGACACTACCCTGCCTCCCCAAATCTTCAGCCACTCCACTCTATACGTTCAGGTCAGGAAAACTGAAGTTCAAAGAGGTTAAGCAACTTACCCAGTGTTGTCCTATTATTAAGTGGCAGAACTGTGGCTGGAACTCAGATCCAAACTCTTCTCACACTTTCCCAGATATTCTTTCCTATATGGTACATTTCATTGTCTCTAAGGAAGATTGAGTCAAAAAAGCAGAACAGAGAGGGAGAGACACACATACGAAAGGAGACAGAAATAAAGACAAACAGGGAAGGGGAGTTAAAAAGAACTGGAAAGAAAAATAGAAAGAAAAAAGTCAGTCCTAGAAACAAGAATATCTTTTAATCTTTCTTTGTTCTTCCAAGAGGGCTTTAAAATAATGAAAAGTTCGGCATTTTTTTAAGAAAAGGAGAGTGAAAAATAATACAGTACCAACTATTTCTGCAGTTCTTTGGCAAGTCTGAATAAATCAGGAGAGGCACGGAATTATTGAACACTGAAAGGAAAATCATCACTCTGACAAGCTTAAAAATGTTCAGTCAAACGCTTAACCTCTCCACCCCGCCTCCTGCTCTTGATCTAAGAAAAAGCTAATGCTGTGACGAGGATCATCTACAGGCTCTTGTGCAGCTAAAGAGGTGAGAATCAATTAATTAAATGCTCAGAGTGGAGACAAGCATTTTTCAAGTGCAGGTTCCCATCACTTTTCAGTGTCCACCATGATCTCACCTGTATCTATTGAACATCAAAAGTGTCCTAAACAGGACAGCAAGGGGATTTCTATGATTTTGCTTCCAATTATGCAGAGCCTACCAGAGGGTACAGAAGCAGCAATGATTTGGGTAATCCAGGCCACCAAACCACTTCATGGAAAAACACAGGTTGGAGGGTTGAACTATTTCTCACCTGAACTTACCTGTTGATGTTACAACCAGGGCAGTGTAAGACTTTTTGACTTATCCTCCACTGGTATGTAAAAGATTATCTATTAAGCTACTCAATGCTCTTCATGCATAAAGATATACTTTCTCACCTCTCTGCCCGTGCTTATTCTCATTGCTCATCTGACATGCCCTTTCTGCTCATTCCCATCTCCAGTATCTGAATCCTACCATCAGGGCTTAGCTAAGATACCCTTTCTCCAGAGAGAGTCTCTATTCCAGCAGCTGGAATCAATTTCTCCCTTCTCTGAATGTGTATCACATCTGGAACTTTCTTGAGAAACTTTCTCATAACCTTGTTTTCCATGGGACATCATAAAGAAGACAAAAACACTTATTGACAGTCTTCAACAAGGAAACAAGTGTGGGCTTTACATGCCCCAGGGCCCTTTCTAGCTGACCCCATCCTTACCGTTGCCCCCAGTTCTTTACAAGAAGTGACCACTGGCTGGACCAGGGCAAGTACCTGATCTAAGAATGACTTATTCATTGGCTGGCTAGGGACCCACTCATTCATTTAATTAATATAAATTGAGCAGGTATTATATACCAGACTCTGTTCTAGACAGTGGAATTACAACTACAAACAGAAGAATATCCCTTCCTTCTTGGGGTTTACAGACTTGGGTAGAGAGCAATAAAAAAAATAATAATGTCAGGTTATTGATAAGTGCTTATTGGTAAGTGTTCTGGAAAGAGAGAAGGCATGGTAAGGGGATTTGGAGGATCAGAAGAAGGAAAAGGGATACCATTATTTGTAAATGGCTAGAGAAAGCCTCTCTTATAAAGCAATATGAGCAGAAACCTAAAGGAGGCGAAGGCGTGAGTCATAGGGATAAAAGGAGGGAGTGGTCCAGATAAAGGATAAGAACAAGAACAAAGGATGAAAGGCAGGAGCCTTGTTGTCCTGGCAGAGAACTAGCTAGAGCAGTGTGAGTGAGGGGGAGAGCAGCAGGGGCTGGGGTCAGAGAGCGTGGTGGTTTGAAGTTCTGTGTACACCCAGGAAAACATGTTCTTAAACCTAATGCATCCCTGTGGGTATGAACCTATTGTAAGTAGGACTTTTGAAGAGGCTACTTCAGTTAAGGTGTGGCTCATCTCAATCAGTATGGGTCTTAATCCTATTACTGGAGTCCTTTATAAGAGAATGAAATTCAGACAGGGAGAAAGCCACAGAGGGAGCAGCCAGAAGCTGAAGGTCAATGGAACTCAGAAGACAAGGGAGAGACCAGAAGACACTGCCTTGTGTCTTGCCATGTAACAGGCTAAGGACTAAGTATCACCAGCAGCCAGCCCCAGAATGCCACGGTCTTTTGAGAGAAAGCATTACCTTGATAATGCCTTGATTTGGACTTTTTTCCCTGGCCTCAAAACTAAAAGTGAATAAATGCCCACTGTTAAGCCATCCCTTTGCATGGTATTTGTTTGAGCAGCCCAGGAAACTCAAACAGAAAGGAAAGGAGTGTACAAGTGTGGAGGACCTTCACGGCCTTAAGAAAGATTTTGGTTTTCATTCTCTCGAGATGGGGGATGCATTGGAGAGTTTGGAGAGAGGAAGGGCATGATCTGACATATTTTGAAAGGATCACTCTGCTGAAATAAAAGCAAGGAGGCCATTGAAGATGCTATTACAATGATTAAGATGGCTGAGCAAAACATTTCAGGGCTCTGTCCTGCCACAGAAGCTTTGAACAACTAACAAGAACTGGCAGAAACATCTTTCTCAAAACTTCAGAAAACAGTTTAAAGGACTGCAGTAATAGGGTACATGCCAAATCAAGAAAAATGCTCCTTAAAAGCAGAATAATCTCATGGCACCCTAGCTGGCCCCTCTGCCCACCCTCCCCAACTAGCACCATCCCAGTATGAATCTCTGGTCCTGGTTCCAGAGGGAGCAGAGTAACCCTCATGTATATACTAGGAGCATGTTTGCCTGGTCCAATCTGCCTAGTAGTAATCTGAGGCACTTGCCATCCCAAAATGTGCCCTGTGTATAGAAGGCAATCCACAGAGCTCCTCTACAGAATGCTGTGGGAGAGCAGTTAAGTAGTGCTGCCTGGGGAAAGGGATTGCTGGCTGTAGAACATACTGTGCAGTTCTGAGACATAAGGAAACTCTTTCCTAGGGGAGAGAGGACATTTGTAACCATGTTAACAGGGGAATACTTAGGGCCACATGTGCATGCCCCAGACAAGAAGCACATGCTAAAGGATCCAGGAGACACCTAGTCTTTGGCATGGAGCTATTCTCTAAACTCATTGTATGGATAAGCCCTAAAAAGAGCACTTGAGCATGTCAATCTGCAAAGACTGTGAAAGGTATTCTCTTTTTTTCATTTCTTTCTTTCTTTTTTTTTTGTTAGCGCCTAACATTCAAGGATAGCTCGATCATAACACTAGCAGAATATAGATGCATCAGAGTCTAAATACCAGTGATACCATGTTAAAATATTACAACTTCAGATTTCAATTAAAAGTTACAAACATACAAAGAAACAGGAAATGATGGCTCAGGCAAAGGAGGTTAATGCATTAGAAATTGTCAATGTGGGGTACCAGGGACAAACCAGAGAATGACTTTTAAAAATAGTCCAATATACACTCAAAAGCTAAAGGAAAATTTGGACAAAGAATTAAGGGAAATAATTAAAACAAAAGATGAGCACAAATTGTATATCAATAGAGAGATGGCAATTGTAAAAGGGAACCAAACAAGGTTGAAGACCATAATAACAGAAATTTAAAATTCCCTAGAGGGGTTCAAAACTAGATTGGAGCTGGCAGAAGAAAGAATCAGTGTACTTGAAGATAGCGCACTTGAAATCATCCAGTCTGAGGAGCAGAAAGAAGCAAAAATGAAGAAAAGTGAACAGAGCCTGAAGAACTTGTGGGACACCATCAAGCATATCAATATATGTTTTGTGGGAACCCCAGAGGAAATGAAAGAGAGGGGGCAGAGAAAATATTCAAAGAAATAAGAGCTGAAAACTTCCCAAATTTAATGAAAACCATGAATAAACACATATAAGATACCTAATGACCATCACACCCAGCATTTTACAATCAAACTGTCAAATGCCAAAAATGGAGAATTCTGAAAGCTACAAGAGAAAAGCAGTGCATCATGTACAAGGGAGCCTCAGTAAGATTAAGTGCCAATTTCTCATTGGAAACCATGGAGGCAAGACAGCAGAGGAATGACATATTTAAAAGGCTGAAAGCATAAAATTGCAAACCAAGAATTCTATATCTGGCAGAACCATCTTTCAAAAATGACATGGGCTGGGGGATTCAGATTTTTCCAGATGTACAAAACCTGAGGTTATTTGTCACCACTTGACTGGCCTTACAAGAGATGCTAAAGGGAGTTCTGCACGTTGAAAATAAAGGGCAATAGAAAATAGATCAAAGCTGCATGAAGACATTAAGATCTCCAGTGAGGGTAACAATATAGGTAAATATAAATGCCAGTCCTATTGTATTTTTGGTTTGTAAGTCTACTCTTTACTTCCCACAGGATCTAAAAGGCAAATGATAAAATGTAATGATACATCAGTGGTTTTGGACTCATAACATATAAACATGTAATTTATGATAAGAATTATGTAAAACTGGGAGGATGGAGGGATAAAGGGACATAGTTTGTGTATACTGCTGAAGTTAAGTTGGTATAAGAGTGATCAAGATTATTATAGATTTAGGGTGTTAAATTTAAAACCCATGGCACTACTAAGAAAGTAATGGAGAATATGCAAGCTCGCAGAGACAGAGATTAGAGTATAGGTTTCCAGGGGCATGGGTGCAAGGAAAATGGGCAGTTAATGCACAATGGGAATAGGGTTTCTGTTTGGGGATATGGGAGAATTTTAGTAATGGGAGATGATGAGAGTACCACAATAATGTGAATGTGATTATTCCCATTGAATGGTATGCTGGGGAGTAGTTGTGATGGAAAATTTTATGTTGTTTGTATGTATGTGTATATATATATATATATCCCCAAAAGAAAGAGCACCTAAAGGGACAATGACAATTAAAGGCAATACCTCATCTGGATGGGCTCTAGCAAGGGAGGAGAAAGGGCTCAAAGGGACATTATTGGGATATATGAAAAAAATGGAGTATAGACTCTAAACTTTATTTCAATGTTAAATTTCTTGCTCTTGGAAACTGTACTTAAGGTGATTATAAAAATAAGTATCCTTGTTCTTAGGAAACGTATATGGCAGTATTAAGTGTTCAAGGGGCATGATGTGTACAACCTACAATCAAGTGTTCAGAAACTGGATTGATAGGGAGAGGGGGATAGGTAGAATGATATGGCAAATGTGGCAAAAAGTTAAAATTGGTGGATCTGGGTTTCTGGGGGCATAGGGGTATGTTGGAGTTCTCTGTACGGGGTTGGCATTACTTTTGTAACTGTCCATTAGTTTGAAAGTATCTTGAAATAAAAAGAGGCTATGACAGTGATCCAGGGGAGAGGGCATGGTGCTTGGACCAGAGTGGTCATGGTGGAGGGCATGAGGAGTTGTTGAATTCAAGATGGTGTTTAAAGCCAAGAGTGTATGCAGGAGGTTGGCTGTGGAATGGGATCAGGGCTAACTCCAGGTGGCTTGGCCTGGGCATCTGAAGAATGAGTTGCCATTCGCTGAGATGGGGAGGGCTGCAAGAAGAGTAGACTTGGGACTTGGGGTAAGGGTCAGGAGTTCTGTTAGAGATGCCATTGGACCTGCACGTGCAGATGTCAATTATGCAGTGGGATTTATGAGCACGAGGAGGTGAGGAGAGGTCCAGGCTGACGTTGTAAATTTGGGAATCATCAGTATATATGGTATTTAAATCACAGAGCTCGGTCAGATCCCAAAGCAGAGAGTGAGAGAGAGAAGAGGGCCGAGGACCAATCCCGGGGCCCTTCAGCATTGAGATCAGTATTTTTCAAAGTGACGAGTCGAGTCAAGAGTAGAATGTGAAATTAAATTAGAGGATAGTGAGCAGCACTTTTTCCAGTGAGATAGAAAAGAATGGAAAATATCAGAATACTTTGAATGTAGTATTGGTCCCTGAAATATTTTTCAGTTATATATGTTTCTAAAACAAGCATACAT
>PVKH010044195.1:0-10631 GCA_004027955.1 Chaetophractus vellerosus | reverse complement strand
TAACTTTTCCTCATCCTTCAAGTCTCAGCTCAGGCCTTCTTCAGGGCCTCCAGTCTGGGGTTAGTTACTCCTTGCTGTCCTCCCAGAATATCTCGTGTTCACTTCTGAAAAATTAAAATTTACATGCCATACCAAATATGAACTGTCCACTAAATGGTAGATAGGCTTCTATATAAAGAATGCATATAGAATTTAAATCCATAAAAAACATAGGCAGTATCTTCAGGATTCTTAGACTTTATAACAAATGAGCAATAAAAGAAAATAAACTGGACTACATCAAAATTTTTAAATGCTGTGCATCAAATGATACTGACAAGAAAATTAAAAAAAAAAACAAAAGAATAAGAGAAAATATTTGGAAACCATATATCTGATAAGGGTTTAATATTCAAAATATATAAAGAACTTCTACAACTTGACAACAAAAAGAAAAACACCTCAATTTAAAAATAGGCAAATGACTTGAACAGACATTTCTCCAAAGAAGATAAACAAATGGCCAAAAAGTACACGAAAAGATGCTCAACATCACTAGTCAGCAGGGAAATACAAACCAAAACCACAACGAGATACCACTTCACACGCACCAGAGTGGCTATTACTAAAACAAAACAAAACAAAAATCGGAAAATAACAAGAGCTGGCAAGGATGTAGGGAAATAGGAACCTAAGTGCATTGTTGGTAAGAATATAAAATGGTGCAGCTACTGTGGAAAACAGTTTGACATTTCCTCAGAAAGTTAAACATAGAATTATCACATGACCAGACAATCCTACTTTTAGGTATACACCCAAAAGAACTGAAAGCAGATATTTGCACACTAATGTAATTCACAATTACCAAAAGATGGGAGTAACTCAAGCATCTATCAACAGGTGAACAGATAAACAAAATGTGGTAAATACATACAATGGACTATTATTATTCAGTCATACAAACAAATTAAAATAGAGCAAGAAGAGTTTTTAAAAATCATTAGAAATAAAGGAGTTACCTTGGAAAATGGCATTATTACCATGACTTAGAGGTATTTATAACAGATTAATTAATCAACATGTTATTTAATGAGTTCTGATACAGTGCTCAAGTAAGACATAGTCATTCTCCTTTAAGAACTCATATTTCTGGGGTAGGAAGAAAACCATAAAAATCAACTGCATAAGATAATACAGGAAGCTTCTACCTATTAATTCTTATCTTTCATATCAAATTTATTTAATATGGCACAAAAGTCAAAAGAGAGTTGGAGCAATGGACAATGGACTGGAGCCACTGCCTTCACTGGACCCCTGGTGAAGGTATATAACAGGTGTCAAGTCTTTGGTCTTTCACGACTTTTTCACTTTGGTTATTTTATCAATGAGGTGTGAAATAGCCTCAAAGTTTATGTCAGTATTTGGTAAAGAGATTCAAGTTTTTGATATTCAAAATTATGTTTTACTAAAAGATAGAGTTCTTTGTCCAATTCATATTCCCTTAATTTTAAATTTATTTTACCAGTATTTGCTGATATATTTCAAGTTTTCTTAATGCCTAAACAGTACTCCAGGTGTACATTGAAGAACAGATTTTTAATTGCTCTTAAGGCATTTGAGGCAGCTTTAACATTTTTACCAGAGTAGTCAGTAGCTATTCAAACTAACTAAACAAGATTCCACTTTTGTCTTTCTGCATGATTAGGAATAAATCTTTACAGCAGACACATGCCTTTTCTTCCCAAATACTTTGTTTATTCCAGAAACTAGGCTTCCCTCCTTTCCTTGGGGGAATCACCTTTTCCCAACCCCAACCATATGATCTTGGTAGGCTGCAAACCACAACAGTCTACCTCGCTGACCACAGGGGTGTGCTCAGGACACAAAGGGGGTCAGAATCCTTCCCTGAGGAGGACTAAAGCAGAGAGAAGTCCTCATGTCCTCAGGTTGTTAATGATAAGAGCACCATAGATTACCACAGAGTAACAAAAACAACCAAGTAGGATTTATCTAGCTCAAAGTACTCAAAGGCAAGATATTTATAAATATTATTTATTTATAAATAAATAGGTGAGTTGCTAGTAATACACTTAGCACCCAATTCTAAATGCAGTGCTGCCTCTATTTTACCCTGTACAGTTTCATAGATAACTAACCTTTTTCCACTCAGGATCAATTTCACAGCTGGTGACAGATGAAAAGTTTGCAGGAAGCCTCAAAATTTGTTTTTAAAAGGAATCTCTAAACAAGTTTATAGTGACCTTTGCCAGAGCAAAATCACTAAAAGCAAAACTGAGGGAACTAGCTGTTCCCATCTCTCAGCAAGAAACCTGAAGGGAACACAAAGAGTTCTTTATCTCCTTCTATTTAAAGTTAGAATCTGATTTTAATCACATATTTCAAGTATGAAAACTGAAGTCGAAAATAGGTTTTAAAAAATCTGAAATAGCTTTTCTAAACACTAACGAAATATTTTTCAATGCTTTTGTTCAAGCGTTTGGCTCAGAGTTTCTATCATTATGAGTCCACCTGAGTTTCTGTGTACTGTAACGTATATGTAGTGTGTGCACACGTGCGTGTGTGTACGCACAGTATACCTAATTTCAGTCAATGACTGGAAAGATATAATTTATACTTGGGTAAGAAAATATAATGCAATATGATGGCCTACACTGTCATCTACAGAGAGTTAGTTAATCTTCAAGATTCAAGTGTAATGTAGTGTTGAAAGAGTTTGGAAATAATATATTTCATTATTTCTTCGTTATGTCCTCTTAAGGGTAGGAACAGACATTAGCTTTCTTCATGAACTAGATCAGGTATACTAAGATCCCTCCATAGGCAATTCAGCTGTGCCTGCCTTCAGCTAAGTCAAAGCCTACACTCCACCATCCAACAGCTTTTTCTTATCTATCACCTATGGTTATCTCTTCTCCATTCTCTTTTCTGTATCAATTTAATCTGTTTCAATACTTTTTAAAAACTCTTTTATTATGTAAAGTGGGGTTTCAGGAGGAAAGAAAGATAAACATGTACATCCAGCCCAAAATCATCTCCTATGTTAGACAACTGGTTATCTCCAAATCAAACCAAAATAAAATACTTCTGATAAGAAACCAATTCTTGAAGCTTTGAAGGTTCTGCTCAGTTCAAATAGAAGGTGCTTAGAAATAACCAATGGAGATCAAAACAAAACCAAAAAAGTATTTAAAATGAGAGGAAATTGCAATTTATCAACTTGATATTTATAAGAACATTTACTCTATACCAGCTACTATGCTAAGCACTTTACATAAACTATCTAATTTAATATTGAATCCTATAAGATAGGTGTCACTTCTGAATATATGAGGCTTGTAAATCCAGGATCCAAATTGTTTGTAGGTAGAATCTCAAAGCCCTTATAATACTGCCATTTGTATTCAGCTCCCTATAGAAACAGGGCTACCAGAGGGCACAAAAAAAAAAAAAAAAAAAAAAAAAAAAAAAAAAAAAAAAAGAAAAGAAAAAGATAGATGTTACTATTCTCTCAAGGTCAAATTGTAAATAAGTACTGATAATTGTATTCAAACCCACATCTGAAAAACTCTAAAGCCCATAGGGAACCAGACTTCATATGGAGTAAACAAAAAGGAAAACCTTGTTTGGTTTCTTACAGCTACCTCGGGGCTCCTAAAAATGAGATCAATTTCCCACAGCTAAGCACTACTGAAAGCACATTTGTCTCATGTTTCTAACTAATTTCAAGTGTTCTTACACTAGGAGAGAAAATAGCATCTAGCCATATCTTTTCTTTGTTTTATGTAGAGGAGACTGCTACTTACTTATCTTACATGCAGGACTGACACACAGCTAACATTTTTTCCAGTATCTTAATGACTTTTGAATATATGCCTTTGTATATAACAGAAACATGCAGAACTAACTGTGTATGTTAAGATCCCAGAGAAGACATGCCAAACAGATACCGAGGTACACATTGCAAGAACAATAAACTGAAACCAAAACAGTCAGAGAAAAAAAAACAGAGGTAATTAGAAACAGAATGATAGGCATGTATATCACTGAGTTAAAATATACAAGAGTATTTGAACTAAGAAGACCTATAAAAATGATGGCAAGAAGAGCCTTTTACAATTGTGAAACACTGCTGGTTTCACCATAATTCATCAAAACTAGTCATATATATCTGCAGTCTCATAATCCCACTTCATATCCAACGTGGGCATTCATTGCCATTAATTGACTTCCTAGTCTTAATTTACTAGTTAACTTAGTATAGTTTTCAAATCTGTGTACATGCGTGAACATACATGCATTTGACTAGATGTTTGCTTAGATGATTTTAAGAACTAAAATTTTTTCATGGTATGAAAGTTATTTTCATTTTGCAAATGAAAATAGAAAACAAACTACAAATAAAAACAAAACAAACGATGTCCCATCTGCTAAAATAGAGTATAAGCATGAGAAATAGCTTTGCAAGCAATTAAAAGAAAGCTCACTCTACAGAAGTACATGTGCCACGTGACCCGGCAATAGACTACGGGTATATACCCAGAAGAACTGAGAGCAGTGACACAAACAGACATCGGCACACCAATGTTTATAGCAACATTATTCACCATTGTCAAAAGCTGGAAACAACCCAGGTGCCCATCAACAGACAAATGGATAAACAAACTGTGGTCTATTCACACAATGGAATATTACGCAGCTGTAAGAAGAAATGAAGTCATAAAGCATATGAGAACATGGATGAACCTGGAAGACATTATATTGAGCGAAGCAAGCCAGGCACAAAAGGACAAATACTGTATGAATGTGTTACTATGATCCAAATATATCATGTAACATATTGTTTAATTCAAAATTTTTTACATGTATCCAGTACATTTAATTGAGAAATGTATATATTTATTCATCTGTGTTTACTTTTTAGTTTTTGTTTATATTTTCAATTATTAAATGTACACAATAAAGTTTAAAAAAAAAAGTAGATGGACTGAAAACCAGAAATATCTTCTCTAAAAATCGGAGAATTTTTACTGTGTACAAGGTGATCAGAGACCAGACCAAACTTTAGAGTACTCAGTACTTAAAAGTTATATTGAGGTATGAGCTGGAATTTGTCTTACATCAGAGCTGCTGATAACACTAATCTCTAATATTTTCAATCCACTTTCAACAGTTTTCAACACAGAGATGAGAAACGGAATGTTTACCTTTATTTGCATCACAGATGAACAAGTTCTTAAAACCTGCTTCCAAAAATGTTCACTATACTATCATAAACACAACTGTATTAAAATCAGTCATAAATACACCTATTGTATTAAGTCCCAGATAATTATTCAAATTTAACTCTTTATGTAGTCACAGATTACATAAAATTATCATTCTTCTACAATAATGTATAGTTTATTGCCTGGACTTTACCTGTCTTACTGATTTAAAAAATTATAAATTTCAAGTTCCTTAACAGTATTACTTTTTCCTATTTGTATTCATCAAGGCCAAATGAGTATAAGAACTCAGTCCACACTAACTCTGGACAAATAAAGGCTTAATCCTTTTCATCCTTGCTGTCTTTGGATTTTATAAAACCCAAGTCTGAAAACAAAACAAAACAAAACAAAATTTCATGCTAGCTTCAGGCTACTGGTCTTTTAGAAGCACCTTTATTTTAGCCATTTTAAGAATTTACTACCTTATGAAAAGATGGGAGACTTTCATACCATTTACACAAATGGAAGAACTTATAAAGTCTTCAATCACCCAGATGTGGTCAAATGACTTGCAAGCAATAAATCTTTTAAGAAATGTTTCAGAATTCATATAAGTGGCTAGATTAACAGGAGTTCATATTGACTCCACTTAACATGATCTCCTAGATGAGAAACATTTTCTTTATGACCATAAAGATAAAACAGTATTTTTCTAATGGGCATATAGAGAAAAGTTATATATGCTCACCCCAGGGATGCTCAAAATAATGTGCTGGGATGTGGGAGGAAAATGCCAGAACGTCTATCTTTACTAGTATTTATTATACAGATTGACATGGATGCCTGGTGGATACAGGTTCCCTCTGACTAAAATGCTCTTCCCTAGTTATCTGTATGGCATACTCCCTTATTTACTCGCTTAAGTATCGGTTCATCAAGAAGCCTTCCCCAAACACCCTTTTTAAATTAATGCTATTTCTCCCACATAATCCTCTATCTACTTATGCTGCTTTCATTTTCTACATAGCACTTCACTTTGCATTATCATAATACTTATTCATTCACTAAATATCTCCTTCACTAATGTATGAGCCATGAGGGCAGAGGATGTCTGTTTTGCTCAATATTATTTCATCAGTACCTGTCTCACTGTAGAAATACCAGTGTTATATGCACCAAAATTATGGTGACTGTGTGTGAATATGTCTAATTAAAACAACACATTTTGGAGAAATCAAATAAGTGGCATGCAGGGAAACATAAAAGGGGTAGACACAACATCTGAATAGAAAAACATTATTTTATTTTTGTAATTCAATGTTCACTGTTTTTAAAGATACTTTAAAATTTCACTAGTACTCTGATATACCACAGTAACTAGATAAAGAATTCACTATAATCCTGTAAACAGTTGCAAATCTCTTAAAAAAAAAAAATAAGTTGCAAAGCAGCAATCATTCAATTTTAAGTCCAAAACCCGGGTTATATCTAGGACCAGCAATTACAGCATTTATACTATAGTCAATTAAAAAAAGTTTAGATTATCATGGCTCAAGAAATTGGAACTCCATTAAACTCTGTATTGTACTGTGTTTAACTGAAGGAGTAGGAAGAAAAACCAATTCTTATGCTCTGCTCAGAAAAATGCATATTTTGTTCCTGATATTGGGTTACTTCTTTTTCACACATGGAATGTGCAAGAGCAGGGGGTGGTAAAGATTGAGTGGGAGAGGTGGCATGCAGAACTCTATTTCAGTAAATACTTTTAGAAAAGAAAAGAAAATTTTAGAGATGACCAAGCAGCTTTCAAATAAGGCAGTCTTGATACTGTCTAACAGAACTGTAAGGATATGTTTTCACAGAATGTAAATTTATATAAAATGATTAGTGAATCCTTTAAATGTGTTTTCCTCATGTCAACAAGCAAGCTGTTATTTCCACTAAAACCACACAGTCCTGTTAAATTTGCAATTTTTCCCAGCAAGTCAAAAGGTAAAAAAGTTGGATGCCCATGTATTTTCTGTGGGATATTTCACACAAACATTAAATAACAACACAGTATTGATGTGTTAAATATTGTATGTAAAACCATTTGAGGTTTTGCAGAATATTTTGTAGGAGAGACTGTACTTCTGGTGTCTCATATTTATAACTCTAAGGTCTTATTCTCCTGCTATTTAAAGTCTTAATCTTTGTCTTAGTATTTTAGCTAATGGCATGAGAGTATGCCTATATCACAGACTTGAATAGGATTTACTCCATTTTATAAACTGTGAATACTGGCAATAAATAAATCAATATTAAAAATATGACAATATAACTCAAGTATTCTATATTCTATAGCCTTTTTAAAACACTGCTGAAAATGTAATCCTTAGTAATATCCTAGATTATAAATTATACAGCTTAATTGTATATTCAGCCTTAAAGAATTTTCACCCAAATGCACACAAGTGCATTCATTTTGTACTTGAATAAATTAAGTCCTTTCCCACTAAAGCAAGATAAACCAGGATGTTCAACCACCACAGCCACTATTGAACACTATACTGCAGGCTGCAACCAATGCATTAAGACACCAAAAGGATAATAGGTTTAAATATCAATAAAAGCCTAAAACATTGTCACTATTAGGAGTTATTTAGAAAATACAAGAGCTTCAACTAAATAACTATTAAACTAATCAGTAAGGTGGTTGAATACATATTTAATATATAAAAATTAATAGTTTCTATGCACCAATAATAACCAATTAGGAAATATAATAGAAAAACATAATTCCATTCAGAATTGTAATAAAAATCCATACAGTAACTAGAATGAATCAAATAAGAAATATGCAAAGCTTACAGGATGAAATTTTAAAACTTTACTAAAAGAATATGAAAAGATCTATATAAGTAAGACATATAACATGTTTCTCAATGGAATTATTCAAAATTGTAAAGATGTCAATTCTCACCTAAAGTCAATAAAATTCCAAAGCAAACACCTATAGGATTAAAAAAATGCATTATGAAATATCTTGCACAAAGAAAAAGATGTAAACAACATAAGGATCCATGAAATCACAATCTAGATTAAAAAATAAGACATTAACAACACAGTTGAAAAAAGAAGAGCTATGAAAGAGATTTCCCCTACAAGACAGCAAAACATACCATGTAACTGCAGCAATAAAAACAGTATTTTAGTAGCATAGGTGTAAGCACCTGAACCAAGAGAACAGAATAGATTTCAGAAATGGGCCCCTAAATAGCAGAAAATGTAGTATACAATATAGATAATATTTAAAATAAATTATGAAGAGATTGAGTATTTAATAAACTGTCTTAGATAGCTGATTAGTATGAAAAAAAAATAGACCCCTACTTCACACCACACAAATGAATCAATTTTCCATGCCACATGGATCAAAGGGATAAATATGAAAATCAAAATGATTAAAAAAAAATAGGGTATAAAAATAGGGTAAGTCTTTAAAATATGATGGTGGTGAAGGTCTCCCTAAGGAAAACCTGTATATGATGGAAGACTCCACAAAGTTTGGGAAAAAAAAAAAAAAAGTTGATATATTGAGTCATCCATAACAAAGGATTGTGAACCACAATACATATTCAGAGGTGCAAAAAAGACAAACAATCCAATTAAAAACTGTAAAGCCTATTAATAGGCAATTCAATGAAAAGAAAAGATAATCTCACTAATTATCAGATGGGTGCAATTATGGCCATTACTACAGCCAATTAAATTATGGTATATTTATATCATGATACCATGAAAATTTTACAAATAATGATGCAAATAGATTAAACATTAAATAATCTCTGAGGCATACTATTTAAATGCACTGACAGAACAATATGAACAGCATAAAAATTTACTTCAAAATAAGCAAACCTATATAAATATGTATATATATATAGTCACTGAGTGATCTCTAGAAGGATATATACCAACTTTTGAAAATGATTTCACCTGGAGATTGATCAGTGAGACTGGGGGAGGGACAAAAAGGATGACTTTCAGTTTTTATATTCTCTTGTCTATACTGTGTGAATTTTTAAAAATAAAAAATCATTCATGTATTATGTGTGCAATTACATGTTTTTTTTAAATTTGCAATTACGTTTTAAAATTTAACTCACTCTTTCATGTTGTTACAAATATAAACCAAACAGAATAACATGTAGATTCACTTATTTATTTATTCAGCAAGTCAGCCAGGCAACATGAGTACCTACATTCTCCAAGACATTCTATTTGATAATGAGGATGTGAAGATAAATATGCTCACAGACCCTAAAGAATTCCAAATGTGGTGGTAGAGCCTGCATAATAAATAAGTTATTTACTAGCTTATTTATTAAAGGGTTCTAGGCTGTAGCAGGAAAAAGAACTGAATACAGATACGGTATTAACTAAGTCAGGGGAAAGCTGGGGAAAAATTTATAGTTACATTAGATCTAGGCATCCTGAAAGATGAGCAGAAATGTGCTGATTTGGGGTTGGAAGGAAGGATTCTGGAAAAAAGTAACAATAGGTGCATAGGTCAGAAGGCGCAAAAATAGGGCATCTCCCAAGAAGTCAGCCAAGACCACTCACTATGTATATGACTTCAGGCAAAAACCTGGACCTGACTGAACAGAAAGTATGGATAATGGTATTTTCCTCAGGGCATTACTATGAGAAAAATGAGATGATAAGCTGAAAAGGATGTGAAGGCAATTTGGTGCCACATTTTCCATCCCACTGATTTCCAGACCGACTTAATTTTTTTACCACAGGTTTTCTCCTTTGTCTCTCCTCTCACTGTCCTTCCAGAAGCTGTCTACTTGGTAGAAGAACAGTCTTCTTAGTCATGTACAATGGTCTAGCAAAAATCTTGACAGTGTTTACTCAAACACAACAAAAACCCCACATTAATTCCTTTTTTTAAAAAACATATTCAGAATTCCACTGAACTGTTCTCTGTAACACTTCCTACACTGTCCTGCAATTACTCGTAGTGTCCTGATTCCCAGTTAGAGAAGCAGTAGTATATATCACAAGCATCCCACCCCATGTTTACACACATTACAGTATACTTACAGGCTGAGGCTGTTCTGCAATACAGCAGTTGAAACACAGCCAGAATTCACTCATGCTTACAGTTCAAGGTATAAACGAGCACCAATGAAGGTTCCAAATCTCAACTCACGAAGCTCCACAAGCACGCTTCACAATATGATGACTGTCCAATGATGCCAAATGATAATTTTATTATTTCACTGTGTTTTTGTTCTAAGTTAAGTATCTTATGCAGTCCAATTAATAAAGAAAAAGTCAAAGTGTTTCCTTTCTTTGCTTCTGGTTCTACAGAGACTTGTTTCTTAACCACCAGGAATGTATGGTATAAAAACTGTTGTCTTGACCCAGGGCCTA
>PVKH010044194.1:0-10632 GCA_004027955.1 Chaetophractus vellerosus | reverse complement strand
GAGGGGGAGGGAGGAACAGAATAGATCAAACAGGAGGTATTTAGCGGTCAGTGGAAAGGTTTTACATTACCTTACAGTGGTGGACATAGGACATGGTAAATATCATCAAAATTTATAAAAGTATATGATCTAAAATGTAAACCATATTTAAACCATTGATAATGTTTTGTAGCTATGTTTCACTATCTGTATATCAGTTATAACAATGCTACCATCCACATACAAAAAGGTTTTAATATGGGGTGAGGAATGGGGGAGGAGGTTGAATATATTACAGTGTCTTATATTCTGTGTGTGACTTTGCTGTGACCTAAAACTTCTTTGAAAATTAAATGAAAAATAGTGAGACACTGGGGAATGGGAGGGGGAAGGTGCCACAGAACAGACTGGACACCAGATATTGTGCTGATAAAAGTCAAAATCCCACATTTGTTTTTTTTTAAATTCATTAATTAATTTATTTTATTTTATTTATTTATTTTTTTTGTTACATATCCCCCCCTTTCTGTTTGTTCTTGCTGTGTTCATTTTTTGCATTCTTCTGTGTCTGCTTTGTCTCCTCCCATTGCGGCGATGCGCCGAGACAGCTCACCACGGAGGCAGCTTGCCCCGCTCGCCGGTGGCTCTGCTCTGTTCGCGGGCAACTTGCCCTGCCTGTGGCGGCTTTTTGCCCTGCCAAGGTGGCTCTGCTCTGCCCATGGCGGCTTGCCTTTCTCAAGGCGGTCTGCCCGCTCAGAGAGGCCCCCGGGAACCAAACCCGGGGCCTCCCATGTGGTGAACCAGCGTCCTATCCACTGGGCTACAGCTGGCCCCCCCACATTTGCTTTTAAAATATATTTTCTCTGGATATAGACTTGTAGGTTGATTTCTTTTTCCTATTAGAATTTTAAAGAAGTTGTTTCCCTGCCTTGTTTTAACTTAGTCTGACGAAAAATATAAGGTCATTCTTATTTAAAATGTCTTTTTATCTGGCTGTTTTTAAAATTTGTCACTGGTTTTGAGATTTTGATTATGATGTTCCTAGATGTAGTCTTCTTCATGATTCTTGGACTTAGGGTTGATTGATTGTTGATCTGTGAGTTTATAGTTTTTATCAAATTTGGAAAAGATTTGGCCATTATTTCTTCAATTTTTTTTTTTTTTTTTTTGTTTTCCCAACTCTCTCCTCTCTTTCTGGGACTTCAATCATGCCTATTAAAATTGTCCCACAGCTCACTGACATGTTCAATTTAAAAAATAATTTATTTTCTTTCTGTGTTTCAGTAGCATAGTTTCTATTTCTAGTCCTAAAGTTTCACTAATCTTTTCTTCTGCAATGTCTAATCTGCCATTAATTTCCAGTGTATTTTTCATTTTATATATTTTAGATTACAAATCTAGAAGTTCAGTTTGGATCTTTCATATATCTTCTATGATTCCACTCTGCTTTTTGATCGTATGGAATACAGCTATAATAACTGGTTTAATGTCCTTACCTGCTAATTCTAACATCTGGGTCAGTTCTATGTGTTCTTCTATGGATTGATTTTTCTCTTCTTTATGAGTTATAGTTTCTTGTTTCTTTGCATGTTTGGTAATGTTTTATTGTTTTCCAGACATTATGGATTTGGTTTTGTTGGGTGACAGATATTTTGTACTCCAATAAAAAATTTTGAGGGTTTTTTTTTAAAGGGATACACTTTAGGTACTTAAAATTTTGATCCTTTACAGTCTTGCTTTTAAGATTTGTTAGGTGGAACTGGAGAAGTGCTTAGTCAAGGGCTATTTTTTATTCACTGCAAAAGCAAGACCCTCTGTGTACTCTACCCAATGCTTTGTGAATCATGAGTTTTCCAGTGTAGCTGGTAGAAATGGACATTATTCCTGGCACTTTGTGAGTATCAGGCCCTGGTACCTCTTACTATTTGGCATGTTTTTTTCCCCAGCCTCAAGTATGCTCCTCACATGAGGTACTTATCAGCATTCCAAAGAATATTTGAAGAGTCTATATATATTTCTGGAGCTTTCTCTCTGTGCAGCCATCCAGTACTTTACCCTGAAAAGTCTGTCTTCCTTGTCCTACCAAAATCTTGTGACTATTTTCTCATTCAGAGGTCAACTGGGTTCCTCCAGGGGTTTCATTTTCTGATGCTACAACTTGGAAACTCTCTCAAGGCAGTGAGCTGGGGCAACTTTGGAACTTACCTCATTTCTTTGGGATCATTGTCTTTCATTGAATGATGTTCATTGTCTTGAAACCTGTTTTTTCATAGCTTCATTCTTCTTATGTGTTTCAGTTGGAAGAACAAATCCAGTTCCTGTTACTCAATCTTGGAAAGAAGTGGAATTCAGGTTTGATTTTGTTACGTTGTCTTTGTATCCAGTATCCTGGCTAGACTTACTTATTAATTATAGCATTTTTATATACTTTTTTTGGATTTTGAATGTACAGAATCACATCATCTACAAATAAGTAAAAAATTTTTCTTCCGTTCCAATCCTTACATTCTTTGCTTCTTTTTCTTACCTTACCACACTGGGTGGGATCTTTACTATGGCACTGAATAGAGCTGGTGATATCAAGCATCCTTAATTAATGATATCAGTGGTAAAGCTTTCATATTTCACTAATCAGTAGGATGATGTTTGTTGTAGAATTCTTTTGTTTGTTTGGAGTAAATATCCTTATCAACTTAAGGAAATTACCTTCTATTTATAGTTTGCTAAGTATTTTTTATCACATATAAATGTTGAATTTAATCTTTTTATACACCTAATGAGATTAATTTTCCTTATTATTCTGTTAATGTGAAGAATTACACTGATTGATTTTTTAATGTAAAATTAGCCTTGAGATAAATCCAGCTTGCTAATAACATATCATCCCTTTAACATAGTACTGGAATCAATTTGCTAATATCTTGCTTAGGGTTGTTATATATATAAGAGGTATTGCCTTTTTTCAAAAATTGCTTCTGTTCTTCAATTTTTCAGAGTCTCTACCATTTCCCATTCCTTACATCTGGCTCATTTCTCTTTTTAATTAAAATAATGTTCCTGAATATTACCTGTACATATAATGCTCCTCAAAGCAATCCCTGGGATTCATGCCTCTGATTCTCAATCTTCTGTGGAAGGTTTTAAATTTCTTTTTTTGGGGGGGGGGCACCCATTATTTTGATGCTTCTTGATTAGGTATTTCTGGTCTTTTGCTATTCATGATGTCTGGAAAATTGTCCTGGAAATATATAAACTTTAGTAGTGGGAAATTTCCTTCAATTTATTAGTAGAAATATACCTTCCTTCCATTTTATTTCTCTTCTCTTCCTAAACTCCAATTATTTGGATATAGGGCATGCAAGATTAAGCCTATAATCTTTGTTCTCTGCCTCTTTTTATTTCCATTCCTATTTCTGAGAAATTTCATTAACTTTATTTTCTATCAAATTTCTCATTAATCATATTAATTCCCAAGAGCTATGGTTTGTTCTCTGAATATTCAACTTCCAGCCTCATATTCTTGTTTCATCGATATCAACTTTAGTATTTTTATAAAATTTATAGATCACTGTCTTTGCCTGTTGATTCTAAATTCCTTTTTGTGCATATGTTTGTTTTTTACTTTGTTTTCCCCAGTAGAGTTTTTTCCCAAACATCCGTTTTTATGTGAGTCTTCTCTTGTACTGAAAATTGCACCTCACAAGCAGATGGGAAGCCCTATGTGCTTGAACAGGACATAAATTTGCTGGCTCCTTTGCAGAATGAAGCACCAATTGCCAATATCTCTAGTTCATTTCTCTTGCACTGATTGGTATCTTCAGAGGGGAATCATCCAAATGCCAACAACCTTATTGGAGAAAGATATTACTGGGGTATGAACCAAAATATAGTATTTCACTTAACCTTCCTGTGTTTAGTATAATACCGACTCAGTTGTGCTTATTGCCTCTAAGTCCAGAGTCTCTGGTTCATTGGCACCACAAGTAAATTTCCAGTCTTCCATCAACGAGGCAGAGGAGCAGCAGCTGTGTATGTGTATGTGAGGATGTCTGGGTTCTAAATGCTTTTCTCACAGACTTTCAATCAAATCTTCTGTGTTCAACTCCACCTCCAACTCCAAATTTCAGAGATGCTGTGTACCTCTAATTTTGGATCCTTGTGCTTGCATGAAATAGCTTGCATTTAGGCTACCATCTATTTCAGAAATGTCTGGTCTTTTGGTTCAGTGCTAACTCCTTCATTTGCTTTAAAAATATATTGCCCTTTCCTCTTTTAAAGTCAGGGTAATGGATACTCTTGTGGGGGCTGTAGTGACTGGCAATAGAAGGAGCTCCTGAGATGCTTAGACTGTTCCTATTCTTGACCTGTATATTGGTTACACATGGGTATTCATTTTTAAAAATTTATCACCCTTTACACCTAAGTGCATTGTGCTATATGTAGATGTATATATTATATGAATATGCAGGTGTATGTGTATAAAAATATGTATGTTTACATATATAAAGTTCCCTTCAAGCAAAGTTTTTAAAGTTCTTTACTGTCATTTGGTAAGTTTTAGGGAAACAGTAAAGGTAAATATATAGATTACCTCCATCATTTCTAACCTAAAATTCCACATTTGATAAAGAATTTATTTCCTAATTTACCAAGTGCCTATTCCGCAAATACTTTTCATTTTATCCAGAGGCACATTTAGAAAAGCTATGAAACAAAGTTAATTATTCATCTCATACCTTCTTCTAAATGTCCAGCAACATTTTCTGCTTATACATCATGCCAGCAACCTGATATGCTCACATGAAAAGGATCAATCTACTGTTCATAAAACAATTTTCATTCTAGGTAAGATCTCTGCTCTAATTATGTAATAGACCTGATCACCTTCTAAATTCAGTTTAATTTACCCCAGTTACTTTCATATTATTTAGATAAATGAAATACAAATAAAATGTAATGAAAAGAAGTCTTC
This sequence comes from Chaetophractus vellerosus, assembly GCA_004027955.1. Taxonomy (NCBI): domain Eukaryota; kingdom Metazoa; phylum Chordata; class Mammalia; order Cingulata; family Chlamyphoridae; genus Chaetophractus; species Chaetophractus vellerosus. The sequence goes on along the minus strand of PVKH010044194.1, from coordinate 5,681 downwards.
ACCCTACCTCCTCTATTTATATTATCAATAGTAATATATGTAAGCAAACTTCCCCTTTTCAAACCAAATCTAAAATATTGGCTAATATCCTTTTGTTTCTTTTTAACATTGTGTGTTGAAGGCCTAACACTTTGTAAGTACTTATGTATATTTAATAAAGCAATAACCATCATGCATTCCTACTGTGATCCCAGTGGTATATAATTAAAAACTATTCAAATAAACTTTGCAAATTAATCTGGGGTTCAAGCACATGCATGAAATAATTTTAAAAAAGATAATACGTAATAAAGGACTAAAACAATGTGGTTCAGATATTTAGAAAATTGTTATCTAAGTTTAGGTTATTTCCATAATACAGCAATGTGTAGCTAAAGAATGGAATAATCAAAATTGTGAATTATGAGCATAGGCTTTTTGGAAGAAATGAGATGGATCATAAGCTATGAAGCATTGATTAAATGACTGTTGGGTGAGTATTTTCTGCTTTTTCCTCCCTTTTCTCATTATTCCCCCAAATACAACTCTACTCAGCCTTCCTAAGTTCATAAATAAACAAAAATCAAACGAAATCTACATTTAATTTTTTTTTACATTTTCTCAACTATTTTCTTTCTTACAGAGTATATTTTCCTCTGTATGTTTCAGTTTTGTCAGACAATTTCTCTAAATTTTGTCAGGTCAATTTGATTCTTACTTCTAGATTGCATACTTTTAGTCACCTTTCTTACATTACAAATTTGAAAATTTGTAACACTATAATATTACCCTCCATTATAAAAGGCAGTAGAACATATACCTTTACAGCTTTTAATTTAGCATGTTAACAATCAGTATTATGTTCTTTGGAATAATTGGCATTGTGTTGATGCTAAATTTAAAATAACTAATAAAACTTAAAAAAACTAATAAAATAGTAGATCACATGGGATGAAATTGCCTAGAGAGAACATAAAACCATTGAGGTTAAATGTTTATCTTCTATAACAAGAGGGCTAGAGGTGAACCACACAAAGTTCAGCTTCTTTACGTTTTTCTATTCTGTTCCCCCTTATTGTGATGGCTTTTTTTCAGACTTGTTTTCCTCTTGGCTTCAAGGTGGTTTGCCAGCATTCCAGGCATCACATTTGGATGTGAAAATGCCCAAAACAAGAAGACACTATTTCTTTCTCTGTGCAGTTTTTGTTTATTCTGAAAAAAAGAGGAAATATTTCCCAAAGATTTCGCGCCATATTTCTTTAATTCTCATTGGTCAGAATTACCTCCCATGTCTTTGCTTAAAGTGAATGACTAGTAACAGGAATGAGATTACAATAATTGCTTTCAATTAATCAAGATGTACTTTTTAGATAAGGCTAGAGTTCCATTCTTTTGAAGGTGAATTCCTGAAAAAACAAATCAAAATTCTGTTTATAAGGGGAAAAATAAGTGTGACACTTATGGGTATTTCCACAAAAAGCAATAAGATGTAATATAATTTAGCACTGGAGCACAAATCAGTTTATTTGCTTTTTTCTGTCACTTAGTTTCCTCCATTCAAATCCATATGCTTCATCTCCACTATCATGATGCTAGTTCAAAATAGCAATACATTGTACTTAGACTCCTGCCGTAGTCTTTTTGTTTTTAGGTACCAGGGCCAGGGATTGAACCCGGGACCCCCATGTGGGAAGAAGCAGGTGCTCATCAGCTTCCCCTGTGGTAGCCTCTTAGCTTGTCTCCTTGTCTCCACTGTGACCCTTTCCAACCTATTGTCCATATTACGATGTACTACTTTGTGTCTGTGTATGTCTTTGTGTGTGCATATGTATACATGTGTGTGTAAATCTGATTATATCACTTCTGTGTTTAACTCTTAAATAGCAATGTGGGTCATTCCCCATCTAAATCTCTGTTTAGGCTTATCAATATTTTTTTTCTTTTGATTTTTTCAAACATGGCTAGTTCTTTTAGTTTTGTTCTGCCTCAAGACTTCTGCACATTTTTTTCCTCCTCCTGAAAAAACCTTCCCCTTACTTTCTCTTGTCTTCCTTCCTTGCCTACACCATCTAAGTCAGATGTCAATTCAAGCTTCAATTCCGTAGTCTTCTCTGAGCCTCCATTCCAGATCCAGACACCACCTCAACATAAATCATTATGTATTTCTGTCATAAAATTTGCTTCAGTAATGATTAGGTTTAGTTACATTTAAGAAAAAGAATACAAATAAGATTGACTTAGACAAAATAGATTTTAATTTTTTCATTCACATAAACTTGGAAGTTAAGTAGTTCAGGGCTGCTGTGGCAGCTCCATGGACAACAGTGTCTTAGGTTCTTTCGTCCATTATGCTCTACCCTCCCTAGCACATGATATCCACCCTCAAGGCCAACACATTGTCACAAATTGGCACCTGCAGCTCTAGCCTTCCTGTCCTTATTCCAGGCAACAGGGAGAAAAGGGGCAAGGTCAAAAGACTCCCAGTTAAATCATTGCCCTTTAAACAATTTTCCCAACAACCCACCCCAATGACTTCTGCTTTTTTCTTTTAGCCATTGCTCTCTGCAAGAGAGTCAGAAATAGTTTTTTAGATGAGTACATCACTATCCTGATAGTTTAGAGAACTGTTACACAGGAAGAAGTGGTAGATACATATAGACAACTACCAAGCTTTGCCACACATGTATCACTATTCGTAAATATAATATTATACTATTATATATCATTATGGTATAGATGTATATGATAGCTATTAATGTAGTGCTTATATTATTTATATTACCTGCAATCACTTAAAGTCTGTTTCTCTCTTCAGAATATAACTCAAGGAAGGCAGGGGTCATGGTCATTTTTTATCAGCCTCTAACATGGTTCTTAGCTCATAGGATAGTAAGAGTTTTAATAAAAATTTGTGGAATAAGTAAATTAATTTAGTTATTTATTATACAGTGGTAAATTGTTCTTGTTATAGACTCCCATTACATGTTCTTGTAATTGGAATCATATAATGCCGCCCTTTGGATGGTTCCCTAAATTGGGCAACATGGCCCACATTAGATTTAGCTGATACAGATACAAATAGTTTTTCCTTTTAACAGAAAACTGTGACAGGAGATTTATGTAAAGAAAGTTCATAGCTCAGCAGATACGCATTCACATTTTCCAGTCTCTAAAATGTTCCTGACCCACCTTCAACTACTTTGGCATTCCAAGTCTGTGTTGCATTAATATTCATATAGGGTTTTGAGAAAGACATTTTGCTAAGTTTAGAACCTGCAATGATTCATGAGCTAAATTTTTTTAATCAAGCACCAACTTTGTAGACCCGGCTCATTTAGTCTTGGCAGAATGCAGTTTCCAGCAGAATGGCTCATATAGCTGATAATAAAAGCAGTAAGGGTTCCCAGGACAAAAGAAGTGTCCAAGAAAAGAAACCATCCCAACAGAAATCTGATAGTCTAAGTAGAAAAGACATAAATGTGTAAAACTGATCTTCCTTTCTTCAAAATGCAGTTTAGAAAGCCAGAAAGAAAAATGACACAGGTCAAGCACATTTTGTAATTTAACAAACTGTAGCTCCAGCTGGGGAGAATAGGAGGGAGGAAGCATAGAACTCTACTCAAGGATCTTTTCAAAAGTAAATAATCATAATGTCATATTCACAGCACTCTGCTGGGTCCTAGGAAGCTCAGGCAGCCAAGTTGTTAGTAGCATTCTAGCCCAAAATGATAACATTGCTTTAATTTAAGAAAATAATGTACTAAAGAGCACCTGAAGGTCATCATCCAGGTACTTATAAAGAGAAAGGTGGACAACTGAGATGGCATAGGTTCTGGCAACATATAACTGCTGTCCCTAGAAGAGTCACTTTGTCTTCCCTGTATTAAAATCCTCAAATCATCGTGGGCAAGGGAAAAAGGACAACCACCAGCCAGAGTCTGAAAATAGGAATTTTGATGAAAACAGAGGATCAAAATACACCAAAATGACTCCCCCCCCACCATAAAAGAAACAGTCAGCAAGTACTGATTTTATGCCCTCTAGATTTGAAACACCGTGATAGATGCTGGAGCTGTAGTGGTAGATAAAATGTTCCTGCCCTCTGGAATTTACATCATCAGAGGGACAGAGAGAAGAAGAAAAAGGGAGCTCAGAATCACCTAATTTGCAGCCTAAACTTTTCATTGATTAGCATAGTATTTTTGAAAACAAGACAATGATAGAAAATATCTTCTAATTAACTGCCCTTGGAAGCTGCTTCCTTAGTGCCTAAAAGTTTGGATTTAAAAACTAAACACCTCATTCATTATAAAGGCCTTAAGACTCTACAGCATGGGGAACCAAATGCTTGTTCCTGTTACACTATGTCAGAAGGATTCTATTACTTCCAGTTAATAATGCCATTTTGGGGTAGATAAGCTTTGGTCATGTTTCTTTTTGAAGATAAGGCTAAATAAATAAAGCAAAACTGACAGGATGTTAGGCTGAATCGGCACGCTGGGAGCATGTATCAGAGAATCCCATAGAGATGCTATGTACAGATAGTTTTTATGTTCCACATGACGAATTCTAACTTCATCTAACTTGTTTTATTTTCTGTTTACAGAAGTTGCTCTTTTTCATAACCTTATTAAAGCGATAAAAAGCAGAAATAGTCCATATTCCATGTGTGCTTTATTCAGTCATAGTCAGACCTCCGATTGTTCCATAAAAAGGACTACATGAATTATGTGCTTATCTCACAGGACGCAATATTTTTAGGGGAGGTTATCTAGCCCCACACTATAGGCCAAGATAAGTCATAGAGTCCGTCACCTACACCATTACCATGCCAGAGGACTGGACCATTGTTGTTTTCTTCTTTTTATAGATGAAAAAATGGACAGTAGGAAATATCTACTATAGAACAACCTGGTGCTACAATGTACATCACCTGGATTCAGGTTGGAAGTTCTACCAGGATTTGGAGGAAATCATTAACCTTTCCTAGAGAAAGGGGAGAGGTGATTTCTCTCTTTTCATCAAGATACAATACTTTAAAAAATAAAATTTGAGATATTCTATAATGAAAGTAGAAGAATATAATGAAAAAATTTGGCTTATTGCTCCAATTTGCATAATCCTCATAGAACAGTATTTAAAATTTGAAGAGGAAGTAGCAGACTTCTTAGTTTTCAAGGACTTTCCTCTCATTAATGCAGTATCGATATCACTTTTAGTAATAGGGTTGAGTGAAGGAATGGGAGATTGTTTCTTTAATGAAGGTTGATTTGTTTCCTGTTTAGCTGATATATTTCTTTAGAGTCCTTCCAGCTGAATGTGGCCCATGCCTTCAATAAATATTTTGGTTTATAGTTTTCAAATCCACTGAAAATGTCCATCAAGCTAGGAGACTTTAAAATCCAGGCCTGTTATTTCTCTTGTATTTACTAGACTACTGTCTCCTACAGCTTTTCTTTTCTGAATTAGCAGAATCATAGATTCTGAGGCTTATGGACTAACTTAATGACATTATTTCAGAATCATCATTCTAAAACAAAGACTGTCCACTTCTCCAGAGACTGGCATACAGGAACACAAAAATCTGGTATCAATAAGGACACTGCTTTGCTTAATGATTAAATTTGCAAAATATACAACACCATTGAAAAAGATGTTCAACAGGTTTTTTTGTTTGTTTTTTCCTTCTTGACAAATTCTAA
>PVKH010044193.1:0-10632 GCA_004027955.1 Chaetophractus vellerosus | reverse complement strand
CAAGAAGCAAACATAGAAGAATGGACATACAGCAAGAGCAAGCAGAAGGGGGGCAGGGATATGTAATAAAAAAAATCTTAAAAAAAAATGAGGGTGAGTTTAGAATATTCACAGATAAGCAGAAACTGAGAGAGTTTATAACTAAGAAGCCAGCTTTGCAGGAAATACTAAAGGGTGTGCTACTGTCTGAAAAGGAAAGACCAGTGAGAGAGGCTTGGAAGACAGTCTAGAAATGAAGATTATATCAGTAAAAATAACTAAAAGTGTCAAGAGAGTGGTGAAAATAAAAAATGTCAGATAAAACTGAAATATTTTTGAATAAATTTAACCAATGATGTAAATCACTTGTATTCAGAGAACCACAACTCGTTGTTAAAATAAACCAAAAGACCTAAATAATTGGAAGAACATTTCAAATTGGAGGACTCTCATTTCCAGACTTTAAATCATATTATCTAGCTACACTGGTAAAAACAGTATGATACTGGCATAAAGACAGACACATAGACCAATGTAACTGAATTGATAGTTCAGAAAGAGACTCTCACATCTATGGTCAAGTGATTTTTGATAAGCCTGTCAAACCCATCCTGCTTGGACAGAACTGTCCATTCAACAAATGGTGCTGAGAGAACTGGATATCCATAGCCAAAAGAAGTAAAAAGAACCACTATCTCACACATATTGAGTTAATTTTTTATACAAAAATTAACTCAATATGGATTAAAACCCTAGTTTTGAAAGCAAGAACCATAAAGCTTCTAGAAGAAAATGTAGGAAAATATCTTCAAGACCTGGTGCTAGGTGGTGGATTCTTAAAGGAAATAAGAGGAGGACTGAGATGGACTACTGATGTTTAATGTATGTAGAAGTTTTAATTAACTTTACTGTAAAAGTGTGGAAATGTATAGAGTTGATGGTAACATATTATAGTGAGCAACAGCTGGCTTATAAATGAGAATGTGGCTGAGAAGGGTAGTCTAAGGATGTAAATGCCGATTGAAAGAAAGCTAGAGAACAATCTAGGGACTGACTAACACAGTAAACCCAGAGGTGGATGAGAACTGTGGTTGATAGTACAGATGCAAAAGTGTCCTTTGTGAGCTAAAGATGCACGTCACTATTGCAGGGTGGTATGAATGTGGAGAAACATGGGAAAAATACAGCTGGAATGACCTATGGACTGTGGTTAAGAGTAATAATGTAATAGTCACACATCTATGCCAAAAATGTACTGTGATGATAATGGGGGTGTATGGAAAAATTGTGCCAAATGTACACTTTGGACCTGGTAATAATGTGTAACAAATATTATGCCATGGTGTGGTGTGTTGATAGAGGGGTGTTGTATGGGAATTCTGCACATGTGCATGATAGTTTTGTAAGTTTACAACTTCTGTCTTAAAAAGATATTTTAAAAATAATAATATGGTGGGTTGGGAGAAAAATGCACCAAATGTAAGATAAGGATTATAGTTAGTAGTAAGATTTTGATGATATTCTTTCATAATTTGTAACAAATATCTCACAACAATGCAAGGTGTTGGTGATGGATTGATGTATGGGACCCTTGTATGTTGTTATGCGTGTTTGCTTTGTAAGTTCAATACTTTTGCTATACACTTATTTTTTATTTTTTATGTATGTTCATGTATAAATAATACAGTAATAATGATAATAATAATGGGCTGGGTTTGGGGACAAATACACTAAATATAAGATACTTTGGTTAATGGTAATATTTTGAGAATGCGCTTTAATCACGAGGTAAAAGTGTTTCACAACAATGCAAGGTGCTGGTGGTAGGGTGAGGTATGTGTGATGTTATATATGTTTGTTTTGTAAGTTCACAACTATTACTATACACTTATTGTTTATGTATGTTTATGTATGAGTGATATACTTCAATACATTTAAAAAATGAAACAACTATCTTTTAGATGGCTATCTAAAATTTGCTCAAGTGTGTAGGCATGAAATAATAAAGGGACTTGTAATTTATTGATAATTTTTTACCATTTTAAAAGAAGAAAATTTGAAAATTCCACTGTTATTTTGAACAAATGCATTCCTCTGACAAATTATCCTGTGTAATTAATGGTCACTATCTCTTGTTATTGAAAAAAATATATCTTACTTTACGGAATGCATTTAATGAAGGTGTTTATTTTATTAGAGAAGTTCCGATGTGATCACTGAATTTTTAGAGATCTCTAGAAGAGAAAAATATTTTAATACAGAATTTATTATGAGCAATAATTCAAGAAATTTCCTGAACCTAATTGCCTAAATAGAAAATTAAATTCAATGTTCTTATACAGTAGACAGGGAAAAATTCATTTAAAGGACTCTTTGAAAATTCACATATCTAACCTTTCCATTATATTTTTGGGGAGTGACAGTGACAGTATAAATGTTTAATTTAATGAGCTGAGTGCATATTTTCTAATGAAATTTTATACTATGATTTATAATACCCAAATCATTGTATGCCATTGTAAACCAGCAAAGTCTTGTATTTAGAACAGGAGCTTTCCAATCACTAGGAGGGCAATTTGAGGCAGGTCAGGAGTTGTTTGCTCAGAAATGGAAAGAGATTTATTCTTGTACAAAACCTTAGCTATAAGGATATCTAATAATAAAAATGTTATACTTTGGATGGTAAGGGCAGATGTCTTTTTTATAGGAGAAATTGGGGATAGGGAAACTGGAATTTAATGATAAAGATTTTCCATTCACTTTTTTGTTATCTGAATGTACCTAGAATGTTCTTATTGGTCCAAATATTTAGGGGCCCAGATATTCAGAATTTTGAACTAGTCATTTTGCAGAATACAGAATAGATCACTCTCCATGTTCTAAAGCATATAAAGTGTCCCAAAGACCTCCTCTGGCTACTGTAGTAATAAATTTAATAAAAGACTTGTAAACTGCCAGGCTGGGTATATGTTCTTGTTTCATTTATTTGTTGGGATATTAAATGTCTCAAATTTAATGGCTTTCAACAGACAAAAAAAATATTATCTCTCATGGTTCAGTTGATTGACCGGGGTCAGGTGGATGATTCTCACTTGGGGTCTCCTAAGATGTTCCAGTTATAGAAGGTGTCCTACTGGTCTTGTGGCTGTCAGTTGATGCTAGCTATTGAACTGAGCTAGGGTTGGAACCAGAGTCCCAGTATGTGACCTTGCCACATGGCATGAGATTCTCACACTATGTAATTGGTTTCTGAGTGGGAGTGTCCCACATATGAACCTTCCAGGAGGCAAAAAGCAGAAGATGCTTACTACTAGGCCAGTAAATGGCTATGATCTGAGTCTAATATAGCATCACTTCTGCCATAGTCTCATGGGCAAAATTGTCATAACTCTCCTCCTACCCCTGCCCTGATCAAGAAAATAGAGAAATGAATTACAATTTTTGATAGGGGAAAGGCAAGATCATATTCCAGAAGAACACATGGAATAGAACCAGTTGTTGTAGTTATTTTTGGAAAATGCAGTCTACCATATTTGTGGAAGAAGTAATAAATTGGGCATAGTGCTGTGTGTCCTGTTTAATATTTAGCCATATAAACTTTTGCCAGTCACTCTTCCCTTTCTCCCAAATAGACAGACCAACACAGACATATTGATTATACTTAGTGTAGATGATATGAAAGAGAACTGCATTAATCAGACTTGGGTCCACAGCTTCATTAGAAGGTAGGATAGTATTGCCCTTATCAGTAAACATAACTCCCTTCTTATGAATGTACCCCAAGTCACAAGATGGATTCAGTCTTAAGAGTGAGAGGGCCAAGCTATATACATCATCATTAAGAAAATATTGGCAAAACTTGGATGAATAAATAAATCTAAGTTTAGGTTCTGTTGGTCTATTCATGATAAGGTCATAGTCTTTGTGATGATGGTATAATTCTCTGATATTAGACCCACAGGCAGCAATGTCTGCTAATCCACAATAACAAGAAATTGCCTTATTTCTTAAACATCAAATTGCTTGTCTTATTCTTAAAATGAGCCATTTTAATTTCTATTTAGGGTAAATATTTTCTTTTTCTCCTTTCGCAGATTTCCTCTCATGGCTTTGAAAAGCTATTTTGCTCAATAAGTGATTGATAGATGGATAAACAAATATACGACCAGATGCCTGTTTCAAACAACTTGGTATGTATCTCTGGTTCTTTCAACCTATTTTTTACACCTTTACTGAAAAGAACTATATTTTATCCTCTTGTGAATATCACACATTAATGAACCTGTGACTAATAAGCTTGAACATGTGCACATTGCTGCTACTGTCTCAGTTATGCCTCAGTGTTGGAATGAGGCATCTCACTAGTACAGATGGGTTATAATGAACACCGTGTAACAGAACTGCAAAGCAGGATATATGCCCCATTTTAAGGAGGTTTTTGTTAACTTTACCGGGTTGGACTGATCAGATTTGCATGCATCTTTATTTCCTAGTTCATTTTTCTCCTAAGCCATCTTCTCTTTCCTTTTATCTTCCATTAACTCCTGATTGTAAGATGTAGCAAGCCAGCTTACAAGAATTACTCATCAATGCTTCTTTAGGAGTTACCAAAATTAAAAAAAAATTTATTTTGTGCATCGTTTGCAGCTATCTTTATTTTGTGGGCTACTTTGTGCTCCTAATCCTCTGATAAGTCTTAAGTCACTTTGTCTTCACATGTCATGCTATCTTCAGGTATACATGATAGAGTCAAGAGACCAGTTTGTTTCAATATAAACTGTCTCTTTAGATTCTCATAGTATTAACTCCTACCTACTCTAAATTAATAATGTAAAGTCAGCTAAGAAAATGCAAGTGAGAAGACTGTAAATTCAAGGGACTACAAAAGTAAGTTGTCGTTATTAATATTCTTTTGCACAAGTTCACATAAATAGGTTCATTATAACTTTGTCAGAAATTGATTAGTATCCCATTTTTAAAATTTTATCCTTAACTTTACTAGTTCTTTGTAAGTTTGTTTCTCTCAAAGATTTAAAATACTTCTGATCGTGTTATTTCCTCACTTAAACCATCCAATAGATTTGTTTGTTTTTAGAATAAGCATCAATTTACCTAAAACGCCCTACAAGGCCACGCAGGATCTTGCTCCACTCTGATTGGTCTCCTGCCAGCATCCTTTACCATGCTCCCTCCCTCACCATCCTATTTCTGTCTCATAAAGAGAAATCAATCCTCTTTCATTTGAACATTCCCGGAAATCTATTCTTTGTGCCAGAAATTGTTCTATCCACTCTAAGGCATTTGCTTAATTACCTCCTAATCAACTTTTGGGCACTTTTAAATTATAAATTGGATCTTGTTATTACCTGGATCAAAACCTTTCAGCAGTAGTTTCAAAAGTGTGGTTCCTGGACCAGCAGCATCAATATTACCTGGGAACTTGTTAGAAATGCAAAGTATCAGTCACTACCCCACATCTACTGAATCGGAAATTCTGGGCGTGGGAGCCCAGCAATGTGCTTAACCAGCCCTGACGCTCACTGAAGTTTGGGAGTCACCGAGTCTTAGAGTATTAAAAGTAGATAAGCAAAGAAGAAAATAGCTTTGAGCAAAGGTTAAGGATATTAAACTAACAGAATTTATTCAGAAATATGGAGTTATTAGAGGAAACACAGGATTCAGGTGATTGCCAAGTGCCTGGGATAGGGGGGCTGAATAAATAATGAGAACTGCAAGAAGTAGATCCAATATTTAGATGAAAGTAGAGTTAAAATTGTGATAACCTGAGCTTAACGTGCTTAATAGGGAATCTAGGACAAATTCATTGATATGGAAGTGGACCCATTTTAGGATTCTGAATATACCTTCATCAGCAGCGTGTTTTGTAATTGCAGAATGCCCCGTGCTGACTGGTCCAGGGACGGCTCTTGTTTAAGCCTATGATATCCACCAAATCTTGCCTGACTGTGTATTTAGTATGAGCCTCTCCAAATGTGTGCTGTTCAATATCTTTAAATGCCCTAGTCGGTGAACTCTAGAAATCACATTAGTCTAGTGCAGGGGTTCTTAACCAGAGGACCATGAGCTTGAATCATTAAAAATCTGCTTCTTACCTTTATTTTCACTGACCCCCAATGTTGAGTATAATAAAACTATCTGCCACTGCATTCTGAGAAGGGCCCGTGCTTTTCACCTGACTGGCAAAGGCATCCATGGAGCAAAAAAAAGCTAAGAACTCTGGGTAATACATTGATTTTTTAGCATACCAAAATGTTTTTAAAGAGAAAGTTCTTTAATAACTTCATGATGTAAAAAATTAAAAAAACGAAGTGGGCTATTTCGTCTATGCCTAAGATTAGATTTTAATATGTTAATCTAGGCCATGAGCTCAATTTTCCTTTCCTGTTTTCAGAAAACACAAGGTTTGGGTTGGCTATTTGGTATTGACTGGAGTCAGTCCCTGAGAGCAAGTGGTACTGGCCATATGCCTGTTTGTGGTGTGAGTTGTAATGCTTTCCTTATACCTGAAAAATAGCAGCATGAGGCCTTAACATAGAATAGATTATGATTTTACCTAACTCCCATCACCCTTATACTATAGGTTGGCGTGGTTAAATGCAATTCAGAATTTGTTCACTGACTATTCTGAGAGCACAAACTCAAATAACACTCTTGGTTTTTCACTTTTTCCTTCTATATCATATTTTGAGTGACCTTATTTTTAATTTATAGAACCAATATCACAGGATTGAATCATATGCTAGATAGTGATTTATGTACAACTCCATTAATTGCATTCTAGATTCAGAACCAATATGGACCAAAAATATTCATTGTTAAAACTATTTCCAAATTGCACAATTAAAAGTTCTTTATTAGAAAAAATATTAAAATAATGTAAATGAATATTAACCTTTCTTATGCAGGTACTTTAAAAAAATAGTTGCAATTACCTAAGAATTGTGACCTTTTAGATTAGGAGTTAACTTGTAACTACTGATAAAATAGAAGGTACTGTACTTTTTTTTAGCTTTTTGCTATAACATTTCTCTTGCTGTCTAGATTTAATAGTATTAACATTTCAGTGATGAGTTATTGTTTAATAGGTTATTGTTTATCATATGAAAGGTGCTGTAGAAATTGACAGGATGTCATTTTAGCTTGCTGGGTGGTTTAGGCCTAACATTCAATCAAACCTAGTGACTTCATTGTCATTGATAATACCATTACCGCCATCTGCAACGGGCATATGATACTCATCAATGCTGTGGGGAAATGGTACATTGATTTTGACCATTAACTTAAAGGCAATGTGCAAAGATTTTCAACATAAAAGGTTAGTTCAGCTAGCCATGAAAAAAACTTTTTGATATGGGTAAGCTGTTTATTTTTTTAAAAAAAGAGCAACAATAACTTTTATAACCAGTGGTATTTAAATTTTAAAATATTGCTATCATGAATCTCAATATTGAGATTTTGAAAATGTTAAGTCTTACATGTACATTGTATACATATAGGCACATATACATGTGTCTGTATATGCATGAATATATTCATATGATTTTGTGCATATTATTAACTGTCCAAGTAATTAACATTCTATTAAAATAGAGATAAAAGGATAAATATACATTTAAAAGCAGCTTAAGTCCCATCTCATTCTCTATTTCTTTAGGAGTTTGACAACATATGAATAATGTATCAGTCCTAGGTTTTAGAATTACTATTAAATATATTCAATTTCTAAATACTTCAGTATGTCATAACTAACATTATATAATGACATTAGTAACTTAAATTGCTCTTGGGAATTTATTATCCATATGAAAAAGTTTGTACTCTCTTATTTTAAATGTTAAATTAAGTATCTTCCATGTTTACATCTCAAAAGGTCATTTAAGGTTTGTAACATTCAATCATCTACTCCCCTTAGGAGGGTTTATTTCCCTACTATACCAATCATCCTCTACATAATCAAATTCTTTTTGTCTAAAAATCAGTAACAATTTGGCAAAACTAAGAAAATGATAATAGGAGAGGAAAAATTGAACTTATATCCTAGGTTTCAAAATATCTTACAGCTTTTAATGTAAATGCAGTATATTCTTCCAAACCAACATCATTATACATTGCTTCAAATGCAGGCTACATGTATAGAGAGTTAACTAGGTACCTAGTTCTCAAGAAAACTAGAATATGAATTGTAACTTGACATAATGTTTAGTTAGCAGGAAAAGATACAGAAATATAACGTGATGTCAATTAAAATTGAATTCCACATTGCTACTTTTTGAAGCTTTTGTGAATCCCAGAAAAGATCATGTTCTTTGAACTAATTCATTCTTGTGGGTATGGGGCCCTTTGATTGCAGTAGATTTGGTTAAGGGAACTTTTATTAGATGACTTTTGATTAGATCACTCTTTGATGGGACTACATCAGTGAGGTGTTACCCAGCTTGGATCTCTGCCCTCTTGGTGGAGTCTTAAGTAAGTGGAGAACTAAAAGCAGAAACACACAGAGACAGACAGCTGCCATTTTTACCCTGCCATGTGAGAATGTACTCCCCGATTGACTACAGCTTCAGAAAGAGTGAAGTCCTGAGAGGCTGAGAGAGAAGCCAGAGGCTGGAATAAGCAGAGCAGCTTATATTGAGGACAAGTCATGTGACTGAATGCCCACAGCTGAGCTCTGAGAGAATGTGAGCTTGGAGGGGAAGGCAGGACCTCAGCAGAGACAGCTCTCCATTTTGCCTTACCAAGTATCAGGACTCTGGAATAAACAGCAGCCAACTTTGGTGAGAAAACATCTCTTGATGCCTCAATTTTGACATTTTCATGGCCTTAGAACTGTAAGCTCTAACCCTAATAAATTCCTATTGTAAAAGCCAACCCATTTCTGGTATTTGCTCCCAGCAGCATTAGCAATATAAAACAAACATGTTTTGTGTTTCTAGTGTCTGTATTAACAAAAGTCTGGGGTAAGGCCCAAGATTTGCATTTCTAACAAGCTCTATCTCTGCTGAACCAAGCACCAGGCTTTGCGAACTACCATTTTAGGATTATCTATAGGCATCTTTCTTAATGCTTTTTTTTTTTTTTTTTTTTGCTTTGGGTTTTGTTTGTTTGTGTCAATATTTTATTATTTATTTCTTAGTATACTTCTTGGAGCCCAGGGAGGCTTCTTGGGACCAGAAAGAAAAGGATTACATTTAGAGCTGATTACCCCCACCCCACCCAGCTCTGCCTTATGAAGGGTAGACCTACCTCTGATCTCCAACCTTTTCCCAGACAGAATAGTATAACTGGTGATTATAATTAATTGAAGTATCAATGGTTTTCTTTTGTTAGCTATGGGCCTGGTATATATCCAATCTTTCTATAAATCCAGATGTGAGTATCAATAATATGTAGCGTTCCTAGCAGTGATAACATTTGAGTCTTCCAGAACTTCCTGATAAGTATATAACAGTCATGTAATTCTCATGGTGAAATATTCACTATATGCTTGTTTTGCCTGCAAAAGGGCCTATAGATATGTTAGTTTTGCTAAAAATGAAGTTGAGCAATGGATTCTTAAAAACAAAATTTTTGACAGTTTTCTTGCTTTCACATGACAAGGCAAAGCATGCAGCTTGGTGAAACATGCAATTTATTTTATTTATATTGCACCATCTGCTTGCTGGGCAGTTTGAAGCTTTTTTCCCCCACTGCTAACACATCTATCTAAAGGATTTTTTTTAAACAAGCCACTCTTGAAAGCATTGCCAATTAGTTTTAGCTTCACAAAATGAATGACAACCTGATGAATGCCATCACAGAACACATCATTACTTGAAAATTTGGCAGTTATAAAGGAATTCACAAAGGCAGTAATTTAAATTAGCAATAAAAGGCAAACTGCTTCAACTTGGTGTCTTCAACAAAAACAGATCCTTATATGTTAATGATGGCTTTCAGTGATATTTTCAACAACTTTTCTACATGCAGTGTAAATCTTGTTCTTTCATTTCCCAACTCTAATCTTCAACAATGAATAAAAATGGAGTGCAGTGTTAGCATATCAAGGAAGAATAACAGAGGGTTTTCATGATTTTGAAATTGTTCATCTCTCTCTTTTATTCTAAAATGCTAGATTCACTGTACCAAAGGCATGACATCATTGTTAACGAATATGCTACAAAAATGTGAATAACGATGTACAAGAACAAGGGTGTGATGTAAATCAAATATAGCCAATGACCAGATCAGCCATACATCAAACAGAATATATGAACATTAATATTTTTCTCTGTATACATTATATGTGAAGAGGGATATAAGGAATAACCCTCAGAAAAGAGAAGTGTGTTGAGAGTACTATCAAATTAACAGCTGTATTATTTAGAAAGTACTTCAAACTGACAGTTTTTCAACATTTAAATTGTGCCATAACACCCAAATAGTAAATAATAAATATGTAAGTTCAATTGGATTGCATAAAACATATTCTTTGTCATATAACCAAGAAAATGTCTCTAAATAGAATGCTCAATTTTAAGGACTGGAAGAATATATGATATCTCTATTTGGATATTATTAGCTGATTTTGTTTGATTTTTTATTGTTTTTTTTTTAAAGATTTATTTATTTTATCACATATCTCCCCTCCCCGCC
>PVKH010044192.1:0-10417 GCA_004027955.1 Chaetophractus vellerosus | reverse complement strand
TTTTTTGTTTCTTTACTGATTCTCTGTCTAGATGTTCTGTCTAATGGTGATAATGGTGTATTGAAGTCCCCCACTAAATTTGTGGAAGCATTTTTTTCTCCACTTAGCTTTTCCATTGTTTGCCTCACATATTTAGAGGCATCCTGATTAGGTGCATAAATGTTTATGATTGTTCTCTCTTCTTGAGAGATTACCCCTTTTACTAATATATAGCGTCCATCTTTGTCTGTTATGATTATTTTTCATTTAAACTCTATTTTGTCCGATATTAGAATAGATACTCCTGCCCTTTTTCCGTCATTATTTTCTTGTAAAATTGTTTTCTAGCTATTTCCTTTCAGCCTCCTTGAATCCCTGGGTCTAAGGTGGGTCTCTTGTAAACAACATACAGATGGGTCATATTTCTTTATCCATTCTGCCTATCTGTGTCTCTTGACTGGTGAGTTTAATCCATTAACATTCAGTGTTACTACTCTCAATGAATTTCACACATCTGCCATATTTTCTTTCAGTTTATGTATGTCCTATTTAGTTTTTGTTTCTATTTGTGTTGTTATTGTTGTTGCTACACTCTACTCCAACTCTCTCTCTCTCCTGTTTTTTTTTCCTTTCACCCTTTAAAGCTTCTTTTAGTATTTCTAGAAGTGCAGGTTTCTTGTTGGCATATTCCTTTAATTTCTGTTTATCTGTGAATATTTTGAACTCTCCATCATTTATGAATGCCAGCTTTGCTGGATAGAGAATTCATGGTTGGAATTTTTTTCTTTTAGTGTCTTGACTATATCATACCACTATCTTCTTGCCTCCATGGTTTCAGCTGAGAAGGCAGCACTTAATATTATTGTGCTCCCTTTGCATGTAGTTTTAAAAGAAAGAGAAAGAGAAGAGAAAGTAGTGGTACATTATCCATAGGGACATAATCTGTGGTGAGGTGATAAAGCATGGTTGTGTGTTATGGAAATGGGACAGGTGGGTGGTGGTATTTTTGTGTTTTGTGGTGCAGGGTTACTGGCTGGGAGGACTGGGAGGGACAGGATGTAGAGCTAAAGATGCTTTTGGGGAATGGAAGGGGGACTGGATGAATACTTGGGATGTGGGGTTGAGGGGTGGAGACTGAAGTGGTAGGAGTGCTCTTGTCACACAGTGGAGGGGATTTGTCACAGCTTGGGGTAGAGGGTTGGAGTATATTCAGGGAGGTGTATTTACAGGGGGCCTTAGGGATGTGTAAGAGTATTCTTTCTGTAGTGGTGTAGTGTGTCAGTGGGTGGAGAACCTGGTTAGCAGGGGGGAGGGAGATGGGCTCCCTATTTTTATAGGACTGTTTCACTCAGAAATAGACAGGGTGGCAGCACAGGAGCAGGGATGTTTCCCAGTGGAGGATGAACCAGTGAGTAAGGACACTCTGTGGTGTGAATATGTGATTCCTGTCATCTGGAGAGTCAAGCCGATGGGACATTGTGGGCCCTGGGCTCATGGGGAGGGTTGGGGTGGATTGAATGAGGGGCTTGATGGCCCATGGAAGTGTTTTCCATTGCCTTGCAGTGGTGGACACGTGACAAGGTGAAAGTCATCAAAATTTATAAAAGTATACAAAATAAAATGTGGACCTTGATGTGGACCAATGACAATGTTGGGGCACTACATTTCACTATCTGTTTGCCAGTTATGTTGATGCTGTCATCCATATACAAAAAGGTTTTCATAAGGAGGGGAATGGAGGAGGAGGTTGAATCCATGAGATTGTCTGGTAGTCTGGTGTGACTGCGCTGTGACCTAAAATTTCTTTGAATATTAAATGTAAAAAGGTGGGATGCTTGAGAATGAGAAGAGAAAGGTGCCACAAAACAGACTGGGCACCACATACAGCACTGACAAGGCAATATCTGGCAAAAATTTTTGTATGCATGTAGTTCTTTTTTTTTCCACATATTTTGAAGAGTCCATTCTGCTGGCAACATCTAGTTTCCTTTTTTCTTTTTTTTATTTTTCTTTTTTTAATTTATTTTTTAAATTTCTCTTATTTTTAATTTTTAAAATTTTTTTCTAACTGTTTTTTATTCTTTAAGTTCTTCTATGTTTTGACTCTTGCATTTAAATGATGTTGTAGGGATGGTTCACAGTGGGCTGCCCGGTGAGCCAAGACACTCTATGGCATGAATCTGTGAATCCTGTCATCCATTGAGTTGAGTCAGGGGGTGTTGTGGGCCCAGAGGTGGTGGGGAGGGATGCGGTGGATCAAATATAGGCCATTTGGTGGCCCATGGAAGTGGGACAAAATGACAGGCATCAAAATTTTTAAAAGTGTATGACCTAAAATTTCGACCTTGATGTGGACCAATGACAATGTTGAGGAATTATGTTTCACTATCTGTTTATCAGTTATGTTGGTGCTGCTATCCACATACAAAATGATTTTGGTATGGGAGGAATGGAGGACGAGGTTGAGTATATGAGATTGTCTTTTATTTTGTCTGTGGCTGTGCTGTGACCAAAAGCTTCTTTGAAAATTAAATGGTAAAAGGAGGGCTGCTTGAGAGTGATAAGAGGAAGGTGTCATGAAATAGACCAGACACCAGATATTGCACTGACAAGGCACAATTTGGGAATTTGGAAAAAAAAAAACTTATACATATATATATATCATTTTTTCATTTTAAAACATTTTTTGAATAGCCCAATCATTTCATAAAATCTTGTTTTCCTTTTTCTATTTTTTATTTTTATTTATTTATTTAATTAAATTTTTAAAAATTATTTTGTATTATCAAGTTCACCTATATTTTAACTCATATTTAAATACCATTATTATTTCATTTTCCTATTCATGGCAATTAGCTACTGTGATGGCTTCACCTGTCAATAGGCTATGGATCACAGAAGGGCCACAATGTGGATGGGAGGGGAGCATTGGTTGGGGTGGTGTCAAGGTTGGGGGTGCATGGCAGGAAGTCACCTGAACATACATAAAAGGCATACATAATTGTTCAAAGGCTCATAGGACATGGTCATGGGGTGAAGTATTAATCACTAAATGGGAGAACACTGAATTCCCATCCTGGAGATCTCTGTCATATTTTCCAGAAGAGTAGCCACATCCCCCCGAGTACTGGTGCAGTGTCTGGCAAAGGAGGATGATCCACTGATGGGCCCTTGTTATTGATGACAAGCCTTATGAGTCATTGCTGTTGAAATTGAAATAGCCTAGTATTAAGGGTGTCTAAGAGTTGCCTCTGGAGAACCTCCTTGTTGCTCAAGTGTGGCCTCTCTCTAAGCCAAACACAGAATATGAATACATTACCTTTCTCCCAGCATGGGACATGATCCCTGGGGATGAGCCTCTCTGGCAATGAGGGATTACTAACAAACACCAAAAGGCAGTACAACTGGGGAATGGTAAACACAAATGTTTTCATAGGGCTAAGAGACTTCAAAGTGAGTCAGGAGAGCAACCCAGATGTAACACTTATGCAAAACCCAGTAGGACCTCCTAGGCTTCCAATATGGATATCACCCCAACAGAGGGCCTCCAGAGGGCTTTGGAGAGATCCAGGTCCTATACCAGGACAGATAATCCCAGAGTTTGGTGCCTTACTAGTGGGCCCTAATTTGGAATCCTTGCTCCTGAGAGTGACAGAGTCTGACCAAAATATGCCTTCACTGCACATGGTCCAAATGTCTCTCCTATTCAAACCTATATTCAATGCCAGTGTTCTAGGTGTACTTCCATAGGCCGGAGTCTGCAGGCTGACTATGTGACAACTGGGTCCAGAAACTCTGTGGACCTGCAACTCCTACGCTACAACTCAATGGACTCAGCCAGTGCTCAGGGTGAAGTTCCTAGGAAATGAGACAGACACATGAAAGACAAAAGACTCAACACAAAAGGAGGGTACAAGCAGACGAGACTCCCTGGTCTCCTGTTCCTTTATTTTTATACACTCCATTGTCTTGTTGTCAGCTCAATTCTTAGGAACTTTTTGAAACATTCTTCCTCATGGACAAGGACGGAATGTGGGAACATCCTCTTCCTTGCATGCAAGGACAGAACAAGACTGTTTGCAGATCTTGTTACTTATAAACTATTCCTTCTGGCCGTTTGCTGTCTGGCACTCATGATGTTTGCATGCACAAGCTTGGCCTTCCTCAGGAATCCACATTTCCCCCTTTTTTATTTTAAACAGGATCAGGCAGAGAGGTTTGTATATGCTGTACTGCTTGTCTCGTCCAATGCTTTAAGCGTTGTTTTTCATTTTTTCATTGCCAGTATCGGACGACTGCATAAAACAGACAAATAATTGCAATTAATACAATTCCATTTCCAGCTAATGCAGACAACAAGATACACACTGACCCAAATGGGTTCAATGCCTCTAGCCCATGTGAAATCCTGTTCCATACATCATTACTTGTTAGACTAGACAATCATGTGAAACAGCAACAGTAATTTCTTGTTCTAATTTTTGTATAGACATACTTAAATTCTGGTGACCTAAATAGTTATTTTTTACTTGTCCCCAGGACCATATGGAAGTATTATAAGCATATGGAGTGATACAAAATTGAGTAAAATTCCAATCACTTTGTAACTGAAGTCTTTGAGTCAATAACTGCAATTGATCACCCAACTATTGAACAGCAGTATGTAAATTTTCTATTGCTATCGCCTGTTGTTGGTCAATCAGTTTTTGTTGTTGCCATAACTGATATGATTCGTTATGCCAGTCTGTTATGAAAGCAGCAGTCTGCACTCCTTGAGACAGCACCATTCCACTGACCGCAGCTGATGTGGAGACAGCTGCCAGTCCCAAAAGTAAAAGAATAAGGGTGCCAATCCATCAATGAGCACAATGTAACAATGTCTCCACAGTTTCTTGAATGAGTGTCAATGCAGCAGACTCACTCCATGGATGAGTAAGAGTGACTGGAAGCCATATATAAGGTCACAATCTCATAACCAAAATACTCTCATTATTATTAGTACTATTGATACATTGTGTTAGTGTACAATTCTTACATAATATTTGTGAAAGGGATGAATTCCAGGTCCAAGATCCTTTTAACAAAATATATGGGTAAATTACACAAACCCTAATATAATAAGTATGATTTCTATGAAATGTTATTTGAAACAGATATGATTGATCACTGCTATTAAATGACATATTACCATGCCACAAGGTAATGGGTTTTTGGGCAGCCATCAGTTTCCATAAATGATGCTGATAATTTACTTCACCCTTAGGTCTCAGTATTGGTGGTGATAGCCCACCATCATTCCATTTTATAGTTTCATTAGCATGTCAATGAGGGCTATTAAGCACCCATGTTAAATTTAATGGATACTTCTGAAATTTTGTTTCAAAATGTCCATGTGGACCCCAATCTAAAATAACAGTATTAGAACAATTTACAACAACCGTGGCATTGTACGACCTACATGTTTGCCATAATAAATGAAAAATAAAAGGATCATAATCAACATTTGGTAAAGAACATATTGGTACAGTCATCTCATAATCAGTAAGGTTTTCATTAGAAACACTATATTGAAATCCCTGCATTGCTAAAACAAGAGCATGTGCCACCAAAGAAGAATGATCTAAATGCATAGAAAACACAGTAATTTTGGCTTTTAAGCAATAAGACTCATGACCAAAACATATTGGTGTGTCAGGAGCATAGGCATTATAATTTTTGACTATTCTAGCTTCCAACATCATGGCATAATCTGGATATGCTTGACAGGAAGGCAAAGGAAACAAGACAGAGTCATTAGTACATACAGGAATATTAGGTTCCATCCAAGTTACTCCTTGAAGAGGAGGGTTAGGAATATAATCCCAATATGTATAATTACACTGTACAACACTGACCTGACAGGTTATAATTGCAAGCATGGCAAGAAAATGAGTAGCAGGGGTCATCTCTTGCACGGGTTGGCTGACTACCTTTTTCAGCCTCCTGCATTAACCTTTTTAATTGTCCCCATGTGGGGGTCGTAGCTGTTTGGGTAGCGATGGTGAAGGAACATGTAGTAGATAGATATTGGAATTGATTCAATGGGTTAGGATGATCACTCATGTTATCCGTTTAAGTTGTCAACTCGGGACCCACAACTTCTGGTTACCTATGGAAACACAAGCAAAACCTCTTCCCAATGTTATTAACTTTCCTTTTTCCCATTTTCCATCCTCTTGTTTAATCCAAACTTCCTCATCACATTTTACCACATCCTTCTTACCTTCTAATTGCTGTTCAGCAGGTGTACGATGTGGATCCTGTGTCCAGTGATTTAAAAAATTTAAAGTAAATAAAGTTTTGTGTAACAGATCCCGTGGCCTCAAGACCCTAGTTCCCCCTTTTTTTCTATTTAAGTACAATTTTAAGGTGTGATTCACACATTCAATAATGGCCTGACCTTGACTATTATATGGAATACCAGTAATATGCAAAATGTGGTAATGGGTACAGAAAGTTTTGAAGGCATGGGAAGAATAAGCGGGAGCATTATCAGTTTTCAATTGCTTCGGAACCCCCATGACAGCAAAGCAAGCCAACAGGTGAGAAAGAACAGAATCAGTTCATTCATTAGACTGAGCAGTGGCCCATTGAAAATGCGTATATGTATTAATAGTATGATGAAGAGCAGACAAGCGGCCAAATGGATGGTAAAAGGTTACATCCATTTGCCAAAGATCATTTACATGTTCGCCACTCAGATTAACCCCAGGGGGAAGAGTAGGAAGGTTATCCACAGCGCAAAGGGGACAGTGTCTGACAATTTGTAGCACTTGTTTTCTAGTAAGATGATAATGAGCATTAGTATGATGTAACTGATGTTCATCAGTGGCATGTAAAAGAGAAGAAGAGGCAATAAGTTTAGAGTTGATAAAGGCATTACCAGCATGAACAGGGCCAGGTAAAGAACTGTAGGAGCGAACATGGGATCATTCATTTCCAGCGCAGCCTGAACTTGAGAAGAAGGGAGATCTAAGACAATAGACACAAAATCCTGACCACAAAGGTGGCAGAGACACCGACAAGCTTTGTATATAAGCAGGCCCAATTTGTCCATATAAGTGGTTAATAATTTTGAGAATTTATTAAGGAGAAATATCCATTCTATGAATCCAGAAGATTGATACATGCTGATGGAGAACAAGGAGTATGGAATATATAAACTAAAAAAGGTTGCTTAGGATCTTATTGTCCCAGAAAAGCAGTGGATAAACAACTTTCAACCAATTCTAATTCCTGAACAGCCTCAGGAGACAAAATTCTGGGACTATCCAAGCAGGGATCAACTTCTAATGTGGAAAATAAATGTCACAGCTGATGAGTAGGAATACCCAGAACAGTTCGTAACCAATTAATATCTCCCAAAAGTTTTTGAAAATCATTTTAGATTCAGAGGTAACTAAAGAAAAAGCAGGTAAAGCCCTTTTTAAATGAGAGAAATACAGATCTCGCAACTCACACGTAGGTGCACCGTGAAGTAAGTCATCCATATAGTGCCCTAACAACATCTCAGGAAATTGAATATGCAAAGGGTCCAGAGCATGAGAAACATATTCTTGACATAATGTTAGACTATTAATCATACCTTGAGGGAGAACTCAACATTGAAAGCATTGTAAAGGAGCAGAAGAATTGTAATTCGGTACAGAAAAGGCAAAAGGTTCATGATCCTGTAGTTGTAATTCAATGCTAAAGAATGCATCTTTAAGATCAATTACCATAATGGAAAAATCTTTAGGAATTAAGGATGGTAAAGGCAAGCCTGGCTGCAATGATCCCATACGATGGGTACACTTGTTAACTTCCCTTAAATCTGTTAAAAATCGCCAAGTACCAGATTTCTTTTTTATGACAAATACCAGAGAATTCCAAGGAGAAGTAGATGGTTCAATATGTCCTAAAAACAGTTGTTCCTTTACGAATAATTGCAATGCCTCAGCTTATGTGTGGACAATGGCCACTGCTCCACCCATTTTGGTTCTCGAGTATTCCAATCTAAGGCAAGGGCTTGAGGTCGGGGAGCAGTGGCTGTCCGTTTTCCGAAGAGTTTTGAAGAGTATTAAAATTCATGTTCAACATCATGTTTTTTACAGAATGAGATAAATGCAGAATAGAAAGAAAAGCTCCAAATTGCTGAAGGAGGTCCCTTCCCCATATATTGATGGGGATGTCGGCAGTATAAAATGGCAGAGAAGCTATCTGCCCATCAGGACCTCGACAGGTTAGTAATTCAGAACTTTGATAAACCTGATTAATGACCCCAACACCCTTGAGATTAAAAGACACAGAATGACAGGGCCATGATGGGGGCCAATATTTAAGGGCAATAATGGAAACATCTGCTCCAGTGTCCACTAAGCCTTCAAAAGATAAACCTTGAATAATTAGAGAAAAAGCAGGACAAGCATCAGAAATGAGAGTTTCCCAAAACACCTCTTTCCCTGTACTCCCAAAACCTCCTTGTCGACCAACAGAATGAGAATTGAAAGGTATATACAGTATTATAAGTATCTGAGCAACCTTCTCACCTGCTAATAACTCAAGCCATTGAGAAACCTGGCACATAATTTTTATTTCTCCAGTATAATCTGAATCAATAACGCCAGGAAAAACATGCAAACCTCGCAAAGTGGAGCTACTTCTACCAAAGAGAAGTCCAACTGTGTGAACGGGTGTTGGTCCAGAGATGCCAGTAGGCAGACAATGCGGAGATTGTTCTGGAGTCAAAATTAATGGATTAGGAACAGATAAATCAGCAGCAGCACTCCCTTTAGTAGCTGCATACAAGGAGGATAAAGGTTTTAATTTCGTTGCAGATTCAACATTTGATGGGAAACACCATTGCTGACAGGATACCTCAGATTGTTGTTGTCGGGGTCCCAAGGTAAAGGACCCCGCGATCCGTTTCCCGATCGAATAGAATGGGGGAAAAAATGACCGGAGGGATTACGAGCAGAACGACATTCATTGGCCCAGTGATATCTTTGCCACATTTAGGACAAGGTCGAGGGGGTAAAGAGTTGGGCAAGGAAGAGGTAGAAGACATTCTATTTTTCGGACAATTTTTGCAAAAATGTCCAAATCTGCCACATTTATGACAGGCACTACATTTGTTCAAGGATTCGGCCATTCTGGCAGCAAAAATTTCTGCAGCATAATCTGGACCACCAATTCCAGCACAAGCATGAACATAGTCGTCTAAAGGTGCATGCTGAGCTTTCAGAAGTTCTAGAACTTTCTTGCAAGACTGGTTAGCTTGCTCATATGCAAGATGTTGCATAATTAGTAAAGCCGCCTCATCTGAAGGGACAGTGCAATCGACGGCCAATTTGAGTCGAGCAAGAAAATCTGCATAAGGCTTGTTAGGACCCTGTAAGATCTTTGTAAATGATAAGGTTGCTTCACCTTTGTCAGTAATTAAATGCCAAGCTCGCAAAACAACACATTTTAGTTGTTCTATAGCCTGATTTGTTAACCCTCCTTGAGCCTGTAATGACTGATATGAACCTTCACCTGTCAATTCATCAAAAGTAGGTCCAGGAGGATTCATAGATTCATTAATATGGACTTGTTTATGAGCCTCTTCAATCCACCAGCTATGAAATTGTAAATACTGAGAAGAGCTAAGAATGGCATGACCTAATTGTATACAATCTACAGGAATCATGATATTGTTAGTAGCATATGCATCCAATAACCCTTCAACATAAGGAGATTGAGGACCAAAGTCAGTCACAGCTTTCTTCATTTCTTTAAGAACTGAATGTTGTAAGATATTATACTCAACCCGCATACCTCCTGGAAGAGGCTGACGAGTTTTAGGAAAAAGAAAAGGGGATGATTCACTGTAAGGAGCAGCAGAAGGCCAAGACTTGCCAGTAAATAAAACAAACTGCTGTGGTTGATATAACCCTGAGGAAGGAGCTGGCTGTACAGGATAAAGATGTGGAGCAGTAGCACCAGGTAGAGGGCAAACGGGAGGAGGAGGAGGAGGATTAGGAGGTGGAGGAGGGAGGCTCTGTTTCCCTGAAATTTGAAGATCCTTTTGCAAGCTCTGAGTGACAGCATCAATAGGAGAAAACTCAGCTTCCAAATTGGACAAGGAATCAGAATCTTTAAGGGAAGGAAGACTGGTCTGACAATAAACATCTGCAGAGTTAGAAGAAGAAACTTCTTCATGAATAGGAGACTGAGGAGGAGGCTTAGGGTCAGGAGGAGATAAAGGGACTGCAGGTTCAAGAAGCTGAAGAGCTCAAGAAATAGTACTGCACAAAGTCCACAATTTAAGAGACAACCCATTTCCCTGTTGGTGCTGCGTACGCAGCTCAAATAAAACAAGATTCCATTCTCATATATTAAGTTGCACCTTTGGTTGAGAATGAAACCAATGACAATCTTT
>PVKH010044191.1:0-10634 GCA_004027955.1 Chaetophractus vellerosus | reverse complement strand
CTTTAAAAAAAAAAAAAAGATCTTAAGGGACATATAAACTAAATGCAGGGTGTGGATGTTGTAGAGCTCCTGATTCAAACAACCTGACTGTATTAAAAAAAGGAGACAATTAAGGAAATTTGAATACTAACTGGACATTTGATGATATTTAAAAATTATTCATTGTTAAGTATGATGATGGTGCTAAGATTATGTGTATAAAAACAGTCTTTATCTTTTAGAGATAGATACCAAAGTATTTATTTATTGAAATGAGAGTCTATCCAGGATTTGCCTTAAAAATAATCCACTTGGTGAAGTGGAGATATAGGTAAAACAATTGGCTATGTGGTTGATAATTACTGAAGCTGTTATAATACATAGGGGTTTATTATATTATTTTTTCTACTTTTGTATATGCTTAAATTTTTCATAATTAAAGGAAACCTGAGATGCTACATACTTTTGGGTATATGAAATATGCAAAAATAAAAATTAATGATACTATACCCAAGTGAAGAAGAACAAAGTAACACTACCAAAGAAACAAATAAAAAAACAGAGAGAATGTAAGAGATCCAGGAATTTTAGCTCTAGCAATACAGTAACAGAGTGGACATAAACCATACAAATTATGGATTAAATATAATAATGTTTTTTAGTTACAAAGTTGAGCTTGAAAGAAAAGGAAATCCCCAGGTGCTAGAAATGAACAAGAAACTAAAAGCCAGAGGAATAACGTCCTGGACTGATTTTGCTCTCATCTCATGGGGAAATGAGACCAGATTTATGTAACAGCTACATATTGGAATTTTAATATCAATACAGGGATAGGCTGTAGGTCCTGCAGTAGGTATGGTGATATGAACTAGACTCCTGCATGTGTCTGAGACCTCAAAGGGCTATATTTTCAGTGAAAGGGACCAGAAGTGTTGTTCTCACTGCACACTTGGTGATGGGAATAAAAAAAAATCTTGCACGAGAAATCAAAACCCAAAGCATATACCAAGTGTGGGTTTGCAGTCTGAATTTACAATACCCATTTGGCACAGGAAGCCCTAAGCTATGATATGAACAAAAAATTGGTCCTATCAGTTAAACCCCTAAAGCAACCAAGAAAAGCTGATGCAAAATAGCTTAATAGGGACACTAATACAATCTAATGAACATGAGTTCCCACGGAAAAAACAATTTCTGCTATAGATGAGTTCAAACACAAAACTTAAAAATCCATTGGGGAGTGGGTATAGCTCAATGGTTGGGCGCCTGCTTCCCATGTACAAGGTCCTGGGTTCAATCCCAGGTACCTCATAAAAAACAAATAAACCCATAAATAAATGTTTCTTCCTGAAGTAAAGTCTAAAGGGCAACAAAAAGGATAGCACAGGGAGCGGATGTGGCTTGAGTAGATGAGCACCCGCCTCCCACATGGGAGGTCCTGGGTTCAGTTCCCGGTGAATCCGAAAGAAGACAAACAAACAATGAGCAGACAACAAGCAGACATCGGTCAAAAACAATGAGTAGACAATGAGCAAAAACAAATGAGCAGGCAGTAGATATGGCTCAAGCAGTTGAGAATCCATCACACACATGGGAAGCCCTGGGTTCAGTTCCTGGTGCCTCCTAAAGAAAAAAAACCAAGCAGACAATAAGCAAAAAAAAAAAAAAAAAAAAAAAAAAAAAAAAAAAAAAAAAAAAAAAAAAAAAAAAAAAAAAAAAAAAAAAAAAAAAAAAAAAACCACCCCAAAAACAAACAGACAAGGGAGCCATCTCCAGGGGAGGGGGAGAGAAAAAGAAAAGATAGCATAAAACCATAAGATAAAAGAACCTTTTTAAAAGTTACTATAAAAAATGTATATTTAAGATGATTAACAAGATAAAAGGAATTTAAATTATTATAAAATAACAGAACACTCTAAAATACAAATATGAAAAAGACCAATTAGCACTTGTAGAAAAATGTTGTCACTAAATTAAAAAAATCAAAGAATGCTGTGGGATGGGTGTGGCTTAGTGGTTGAGCATTTGCTTTGCACATACAAGGTCCTGGGTTCAAACCCCAGTACCTCCTAAAAAAAAAAAATCAAGTAATGGTATGAATAATAGACTGGATAGACTAGAAGACATATCTGAAGAACAACCCAAAATGTAACTCAGAGATATACTAAGATAAAAATCTTAAAGGTATCAAGAAAGAAAAGAGATTGCCTACCAATGAACAATAAATAAGAATGACAGCAACAACAAAAGAGGCTAAAAGACAATGAAATGATATCTTCAATAAGCTGAAATAAGATAAAGGTTAATTCAGAATTCTAATCCTAGAGAGAAGTCAACTAGAGCTGAAATTTAAAAATTTTCAGATAAGTGGGGTTCATACATAATTCAAATCTGAACGAGAACACTGCTCTCTGGATAACAACCAGAAGCCACTGGGAATAGGCTGGCTCAATTTAAGTCACAGATATGACCCTGTTAATGCTAGAAAAGACTTTAGTTAGTGGCCATCTGATTGAACCTCTTACATGAATGACCACCACAACTGTCATCAAGAGGATGTGAGAATGTCTAATACTTATACAAACACCTCCAGAGAGGCAAAGCTCACTAAATCGTGGAGACAGCACATATATTTTTGCCAGAAGGTTCTTTCTTTTTAGTCCTGCCTTTTGGTACAAAGATAGCCTTTTAGCTACCTGAAGGCAATGATTACAAGCCTTAACCCTTGAAGATATCTTTTTTCTAAGCTAAATAAACCACAATTTTCTTTCAAATATCCCTATAGGATATAGTTTCTAGTCCTTTTAATCACCATAGCATTTTCTGTTAGAAACACTCTAGCTTGTCAGTATCTTTTTTAGACTGCTAAACAAATGCAAAATAATTGATCAAAGCATGCTCTGACCAGCAAAAAGTAGAAGAGGATTTTGTTCAAGATCACTAGTTCTTTAACTTTAGCATATATAAGCATTTTCTTCATTATTCACATTGCTGGGCCAAAAACCTGAGTTCCTGAAGTGGGTATGGGATGGGACCTGAGAATTTGCAAGTTCCGAGTGATGCTGATACTTGTGTTCCAGTGACCACATTTTGAAAACTGTTAGATGATATTCTTCTATTAGTATAATCCAAGATCATTTGAGCCTTTTGGAAGGATTATCATCTTGTTGGCTCAAACTGAAATTGCAATCAGCTTAAATTCTCAAGTCTTTTTTACAAGCACAATTGATTTTTATAATCTACTTAACATTCCCATTCTTATTTTCTACTATTATTTTGCTATCAAGAAAATCAACAAAAGCAAGTTACAGATGGTAGATCATTAAGGATATATTCCTATAAGAATGATAGTATATTATGCTTTATAGGTTAGCTTTAGTACATCAAGCTAAAAGAAGTTCTAAACCTCTATTATCTAATTTACAAGTGAGCTGGTGTTTCAGATCTCCTTGTGTCCTTTCCCTGACATCAAGAGAACTCCAAGGCTCTGCACTGAGAACGCTACAAATTATTTTTCTAAAATCCCATAACAAAAGCAGAATTGCTAAGGATGACAAAAAACAATGAATCAACTGCCTAATACTTTCCAAAAACCTTTGAAAAATAACCGTTGGCTCCTTCTCCACTATATGAGTAGTTTATCTAATTGTTCAATTACTAGTTGTCCAAGAAGCCAGTTTTATAAATACTTATACACAACTGAAAAAAATTACTTTTAAGTTTGAGTGCTTGACTCCAGTTAGCTAATGTGACAAGAAGACAAAGAGTCCTGCCTTTTCCACATAACACAGACAGAGGCCCTCTGTGCAGGGATATTAATATGCTAAGAGAACAGCCTTTCAAGGAACAGATGCGCTCAGTGTCAATCAGTTAAACTTTAGAAATTAATGGCCTTCACTAGCTTTGTTTTAGTTATTTTTTGTGCCAACTATTTGGGTAACAAAGTTCAATTCAGTTTGACAGTCTTAAGATAAATCCCAAACACACACTTTTCAAGTCTATAAAAATTTACCAGCTCATTGAAAGGGGGCAGCTCTGCTCAGACTTAGACCAAGTCAAGATGCTTTGCTTAGCAGAGGATCAAAGGCCAATTATTGGACTAAAATATAACTTTTAAGACAGTACTTTTTCCTTGCCTAATTTGTTAAGCGTGTGCTGACTGCTTTGGCTGAGTTAAGTTGATAATAAGTACTGTCCGTCACTGAGGTGGTGAAATGCTTTTAATAAAAGCATATGAACAGGCTGTGTTTTTATATATCTTTCTTTTATAAGGAGCATAATCAATTGCTATAGCAACCCTGAGGGGTCCTTAACACTCAGGTACTCATTTGCGTTTTCAAGTCAGGAAAGATAATGAGCCTTAAGGCTCCACATCCTGCTAAATTAAAGGAGCCGAATCTCCTGACAGGAGTTTTTGCCCCAATCTCCTAAATTTAGGCAGGAGTTCTGAAAGCTTACCAATCAAAGGAAACAGACTTACACAAAGGAAAAGATGCTGAACCTGGTGTTCTTCAAAGAATACACTGATGAAAGCCCAAATCATTGTGGCTGTGACAAAAAAAGTACTGGAGGAAAGAAGCAAGATCTTCTCAGGTAAAAACAAATCAAATCAAAACAAAACAAAACAAAACAAAAAACATCCCATGTTCGAAAAGTATCCTTAAAACTCTTAAAAATACAATGACACTGTAGAGTAGTTTGAAATATATGGAAACCATTCCACATGGCTTTTTTTTTTTTTTTTAGATTTTTTTGATTTATTTCTCTCTCTCTCCCCCACCCCCCATTATTTGTACTTGCTGTGTCTGTTCATCTTCCTTGTTTCTTTAGGAGGCACCAGGAACTGAACCCGGGACCTCTGATGTGGGAGGGAGGTGCCTAATCACTTAAGCCACCACCATTCCCTGCCTTGTTTCTCCCGTTATGTTTTTCCTCTTGTGTTTCTTGTTGCGTCATCTTGTTGTGTCCACTCGCTGAGCCAGTTTGCCATCCTGTTTGTCCACTTTAGGAGAAATTGGGAACCTCTGCTCCCTGCTTCATTGTCTCTCTCATCATGTTCCTCCTTTTGTGTCTCTCGTTACGTCATCTTGCTGTGTCAGCTTGCCACCTCTACCTGTTGTGCCAGCTTGCAGTCTTCTTTAGGAGGCACCAGGAACTGAACCACAGACCTTCCATGTGGTAGGCAGGAGCCCAATCACTTGAGCCACATCGGCTTCCCCCATGTGTGTTTTTTTTTTGACAGTGTAATCAGTCACAGACAGATGCTACAACTCACTGTCTCTAAGTGTGTCAAAGTGTGATAAACTGATTCAGACCCTAACTACTAGATTTAAGCATGCCAAATGAATGAAACTTATAGAACAGTATTTCAGTCTACTAATGAGGAGGAATATGTAGCACAAAGTGAAATTTCTGACTATTGGCCCTGACCTATGACAAAGCAATTAGGATCTTGGTATAATAGTATACATGATATTTATAACAGTGCTAAATATAAATAATAAAGTTTCTCAATTTATTTCTAACTATTAGTAAAGTGCTGATAAAGAGTGTTTTATATGAGACTATGGAGGCTTACCTACTTCTGGATTTTAGAGGTAAATGTAAAAACTTTGATCAATACAGATTTAATAGCTTACATTAGGATATACTGCAGAAAAAAACAAATCTAAAATCTCCATGGCTTGCAACTACAAATACTTATTTCTTACACATGTCACATATCAGCTATGGGTCAGGTGAAATTCTGCTCTGTATCTTCTTCATTCTCGAACTGAAAATGAAGAATCAGCCCCTTTCTGGGATATGCTTCTTTAATGGTAGAGGGAAGACAGTCATGTTAGAACAATGTAATGTTTCTTAAGGATTCTGTTTTGAAGTAATATCCATCCCTTCTGTTCACATTTCATAGGACATAGAAAATCACATGAACCAAGTGTATTGTCACTGGGTGGGGAATTATAATTCTCTCACAGAACAAATAAATGGGGAAAATAACAATAATACCCAAATCTGCCAACTGATGACAGGTATTTGCTGTTTCCCCTTTTGCACTCAAAACACCCATGCCCTGCTCCCCAGGGAAGATAATCACAAAGCACTATCCAATCATGGTACTAGGCTCACAAAGTCTAGGATCTTGTGAAAGCCTCTCTATAAAATTCAGATGTGGCTGCTTTTACTCTGTAGGCCAATAAACTAAAAAGACAAGTTAGCTGCCCCACACATCCAATATATAACTGCAGACCAGAGATAATATATGACTGGAATAAATCTCTAATTTGGAAAGGGGAAGAATGGTAAACATGGGGTAGAATTAACTGAACTGTGAACTCCAAAATTTTTCTGGCAGAATTTGCATGGGTTCCTTGCCCTGGGAGTGAGGAACATTCCTTCATTATGTCCTGGCTCTACTCTCTGGCAACAGCTTCCTAGTTCACTGCTAGCTCTGCCTCCTAGAAGGTCATTCTTTTTCATTGACCCTCCTTGCATATATAAATAAATAATTTCAGAAAATGCTCTCCTAGGTGGTTGAGCTGCTTACTCATGCTGCTTTCTATTCATAGATGGTAGGAAGCACACAAGTCAAGAACAATCACAGTCTCTAAAAGTCCAAACTAGTGGACCTTTCAACAATACAACTCTCTCAAAGATTAACTGAATTTTTATTTATTCAATTGCAGTTATCTTATGCCAATAGCCATACCCATGGTCCTTTTCATATATGCCTCTTGCTCTAGATTTAATCCCAAATTCCTTGAGGTGAGCAGGTTCTTACTGATTACCTACTTCACTTGATTCTGAGGTTTTAACAAAAGCCTTAGCCTGATCTGGTTTTTGATTGGTGGCTGAAGTATAATGGGCTTTTCTCCATTCAAATAATTTCTCAATTATACAATTTAACAGTAAGAAAGGAGAAACAGTTGTATTTTTTGACCATTCAAGTCCTGGGATTTCTGAATTCTTACCATTCCCTCAATAACCTGTTTACAGACTGGATAATCCTTTTCTGAGCTCATCTCTATTTTGCAAAACAATCAAAGCCAATAGCATACTGAAGAATACTGATAATATTTTGTTTCCCAAAATTTTGCCTAATACCACATATTCATTCAGTATATTATCTGATTTCCAATTATCTCAGGTTACAATTTCACTGAGTGTTTTGTCATGGGCATCACCTTCTGTCAGCTCCAAAGTCAATGCTACATATTTTAGTGTGTGTGTTAATCATAGCAGCATCATTTTGTTTCACTCAGCTTATGATAAATTATGATACAATAACAAACAATCCCTAAATCTCAATGGTTTACAACAAACATTTAATCCTCACTCAAATCATTGTTGGCTAGGAGCAGCTGCTTTGCTTCTCATCATCTTTATTCAAAGACAAAGTTGAAAATGGGTCAGCTCCTCTTTGGACTGGTGCTCATGGCAAAGGGGAAAAGAGGATGGAAAAACCATACAACAGCTCTTAAAGCTTCTTCTGACAAGCTGATATAAGAAACTTACACTTAAATTTCACTGGCCAGAATAAGTCACATGTCCAAGACTGACAGAGGAACAGGCTCTGAATAACTGGGAATAATACAATCAACTAAAACAATGCATTGCAACAGACTGAACGCAGAGGCACCTATAAGAATTCAGCTGTCTTCCATTAAGCCAAACATTAAAGAGATTTACAATGTTTTTTTGGTTTAATAAAATAGTCATTTTTCATAAAAATGTTATTTGTGGTTCCATATAATAGATTTAGAATTGCTAGAGTTCTCAGACTTAATTCCTAATATGGCAAATATCAAGGTATAACATAAAGTCTTTGGGGTCTTCAAAAGTTTGACAACTGCTGCTCTATAGGACGAACATTAGTAAATAATCAAAGGACTGGCAGGATTAAAAGAGATCCTCTTTACAATGCACAGTGCCCAGCATAGACTTTATGTTGAATAAATATTCGATATGATTGTTACTAAGGATGATAACTAAAGGGATGAAAAGTGATTGAAAACAGAAGATCCTTTCATAAGTACAATATTTAACACTTGAAAATCACAAAAGAACAAAATTTTCTTTAAATAGGAATGCAAATTCCTGAAGCATTTATACTCAGTTGCCATATATGTTGTTTTCTGATGATGAAAACATTACATAATTTGGCAAAAAATAATCACGTTATAAAAATGTTTAAGGAAGAAAGAGAAAGCTCCTTGTGATCCTACATTGCAGGAATTTAAGATTTCAAACCTTTTATCAACCTCTAGAACATTTTTCCTAATCAATATATACCTTGCATAAATACACATATACACATTTTGGAAACAGGGGATCATGCTAGACATATTTGTAACATTTTTTTAACTTACTATATCTTTTACATATTTTAATGTGTTGATGTGTATTGATCTGTCTCTTCCCACTACACGAATGTGTCAAATTTTAACAAAGTCCCTTTTAGTTGTTTCTAACATGTATCATTTTTAAAAGCAATGCTATTCAAAAACATTCTGTGAGGGAATCTTTAAAATAATATATGAGAATGAAATCGCTAAGTAAAAGGGTAGGGGCATTAAGAATTTTAATAATGATGTCAGTTGACCATTAAAATTCATGTTCTCACAGTGTATCAGTGACTATTTTGTCACATCTTTGCCAAAACTGGGTTATTTTCAATGTTTACCCACCTGATAGATGAAAAAAATCTCACTGATGTTTTCATTTGAATTTTATACTTATGAGAGCAGATAAGTTACTTATTTGTCTTTGTATTTTGTTTTTGCCATTTGCACCTTTTCCTAATTTTTTTTATTCTACTATCATTTAAGAATACTCGCTGCACAAACTCTCTTCCACAGAGGTATCTGTGCCAAGAGTATAGATTACAATCTACAAATCTTGCTTTTACGCATTCTCAAATATGTAAAAGCACATATATATTAAAAAATAAAGTCATAATAAACTTATTGTTCTATAAATTAATCTTTTCAGTTAGGAACTTACCATGTCATTGCATTCTTTTAAAGGGTTTAATATTATCCCAAGTATTTACTATGTTATATTCTATTATTTAGTTAACAACCCCCAGTTAATGGGCATCTGGCTTATTTTCAATTTTTCATACAACAATGTTGCAATACATGTACACTGATCTTTATGCACATGTATAAGAAGAAATTGGTCAATAAATATGCACTTTATGTTTTATTAGCTACCATTAAGTTGTGCTTCAAAAGGACTTTACACATCAAAAATGTATGCAAGCTGATTTTCCTCCATTTTATTAATCTTTTTCATTTTAGCAAATCTGATAGGCAAAATATATATCGCTGTGATTTTTGCCTTTATTTCTCTGATTATTAATGAAGACTGAAAATCTTTCCATTTATTCACCAGTCATTTCTGTTTCTTCTTTTGTGAAATATCTGTTCATATTCCTTCCCCAGTTTTTTCATTTTTAAAATAATTTGTAGGAGATAGGTATTAATTGCTGTTATATATTACAAATATCTTCTGTTTGCCTATAGTTATGTAGAATTATCTTTAATTTTAGATTGTAGTATCTTGCATCATAACAAATTTTAATTTTTATGTGGTCAAGAACTTAAAAAATATGATTTGTTCTCACCATTCTACTTCACTGTTCTTTGTTCCTAATACTATATCTCACTGATTTAGCTGTTATTGCTTTATATGCTGGTTATTTGGTATCATAAATCTTCCTTTCCAGGAAAATTATTTGTCTTCCCACTAATAACTTGATTGATTTTTAGGTCACTCAGTAAAGTTCTGAAGTTTCCTCTTAAGGGAGGGCAGGTATTCAAATACTCACTGGACCTGTTGATTGAGTGGATGGTAACTAGAAATTACACTCAGTTTCCTGTGCTAACCTGCCTGGAGATTAATGGAATCACATATTTTGTAGTAAAGAAAAGACCGAATCAGGTTTCAAAAATAGGGATTTTAAAAATGAATAGAGCTCGATCAAGGGACACTTCAGGGCTGGATACTGCTTTGAACAAACAGCAAGAACTGGCAGAAACATCTTTTCTCAAAGGTCCAGAAAATAGTCAAAGGACTACAGTAACAGGGCAAGCAACAAATCAAGAAAAAGCAACTTCAAAGTGGTAGGATCTCATGGCACCCTGGTGGCCCCTTACCCACCCCTAACTAGCTTGTTACAGAGCTGGTCTGTGCTCCCAGTGAGGATTCCTGGTCCTGGTTCTAGAAAGAGCAGAGTAACCCTCATGCACATGTGACAGCATGTATGCCTGGCCCGATCTGTCTGGTGGTGGCCTAAGGTACTCACCATCCCCAAATTTGCCATTTTGTAGATGGTGGCTCATGGAGCTCTCCTACAGAATGCTGTGGGAGAATAGTCAAGTTGTGCTGCATGGGGCAAGGGAACTGCTGGCTGTAGGACATAAGGTACAGTACCTGAACCATGAGGAAACTGTTTTCTAGGGAAGAAGGAACATTTGTATTCCTATAAATAGAGGGAATCCCTAGGGCCACATGCTTATGCCTAAAACAAGATGCATACTGAGAAAGGACCAGAAAGGGCCCTATGCTTTGGCCTAGAGTTATTTTCTAAACTCTTGGTATGGATAAGCCCTGAAGAAAAGTACTCATAAGGGCAATCAGAAAATCTAGGAAAA
>PVKH010044190.1:0-10631 GCA_004027955.1 Chaetophractus vellerosus | reverse complement strand
GCAACCCAAATGTGAGCTGGATATTCCTGCTCTTTAAGAATTACAGGTCATTGTCCCAAAGCTCCAAAGCATGTCCTGTAGATTTTGAGAGTTCCTGGGGGTTTACAATTTCATGGACACCTCTGGCTCTAAACTTCTGGTTCCCTGAATTTTGGTTTTGGATCATTACTTGTCCTTTGTGTGGTCCCTTTGTTCTGTGTCACTTAACCCTGGCTATGAAACTAAAATTGCCTTAATTTCCATAAATATGTTTTTACTTACACAATGCATTTGCATGTATAGTACTCATGAATGAAGTAGGACAAGGGGAGGGCAGGACTAGGTTTTACACTGCAGGAACAAAAAGAATTTCAAGTGGGACATCAGATATCCTTGCTCTTAAAAGTCCTTTGGCCACCCACCAGAGTTTTGGCCATTAACCCCACACAATGCTCCAGCTACACATCATCTACCTAGTTTCTTCTAACTCCACTCGTTTTTCTTCTCTCTTCTGGCTTCTCTCATATTTCCTGTTTATGTCAAATGCAGAGCACTTCAGCCAACTGATTGCTGTCTCATTTCCTTTTTACCCGTGTTCTTGGGGGCCTTTCCTCCTTACCCCTTTCCCCTCGGGTGGCTTGTTATGAGGATGACCATATCCACCGAAATGGAACACCTTCCAAAGTAAGTGGGGAGTAGTAACAATTTCTCTGTGGCAAAAGGCGAAATTTGGGATTGCTCCGGACAAACCAAAGTGCTCTACTTAGCAAGGCATTTTCCTAACCAGACAGTATCTTCTTAAGCATTCTGCTGTTAGTTGATAAAACTTTTTCACCCCATTGCATATACTTTCCAAATTTGGTTAAATTCAAAATGCCAATTCTTTGCTTCATAAAGGGAGTGTGAACCAAACAAGTGTGAGCGTGCAAACAAAGTTTGCTTCTTTGGGGAGCGTGAACTGAAACAAAGTATGTTCTTTTACTGGCCTTTGCCATTAACTGTTCTGTTTACGTCACCTTCTCCAAGTTCAGGTTTCCCAACTACATAATGGAGAATATTATTTTATTCCTGCTGAGTACTCAAATGAAAGAAAAAATAGACGATATAGCATTTAGTAGGAGAATGAACTATAGAAATATAAGGTAATCACTGTTATTTTCTAGGGTCAAAAGTCACAGAGGAACTGTGGCTGATGCTGAGCTCCACCAGCCCTGCTCATTTTCTTGGATTTGAGCCTCTGAGCATCTTATTAGGTGCTCCATTATTTTGCTCCCTGACTCGAAACCTGGTCCTTTGAAATAACTCTACCCAGTAATCCTGGTTCCTGACCTTCACCCTCCTTATTATTTCGGTCTTGGACCTCTACTCAGCAAATTCATCCAATCACTCTGAATTGTATGTAGTTGAGTTGGGTTATTGTGATGCTGATAAATGAGAACTAAATTGAAGCCATCAGACTCATTTTCCTTACTCACCTTATTTCCAGATGTGGAAGTTAATGGGCTTGGATTGGCTGCTAACTCCGAGCCTCATCAAAGACCATTTTTCCTTAAGGGCATTAGCTGCAATTTATTGATTGGGTGGAGGCTTGAGGCATTTCAGGTGTGGATTTGTATTATGGCTGACGAAAAATGGTTGGAGCTGAAATCCAAGCCTGCCACCGCCAAGTTTGTCAAATCGAACAGGAGCACTCTGACTTTAGATTCAGAAGCCAGGTAGGCTGACAGGAAGAACAGTTTAAAAATCTCTCACCTTATTACAAATAGATAATTCAGCTCTTTCCTTCCTCTGAAAGTAGGAATAGGGGCCCATTTTATGTGAGCTGAGTTCTACTGTTTATAGGGAAGGATACACCTGTTTGGTTTTCCATTTGTCTCCTGTAGTAAACGATGGCTACTTAGATTGGCTATGCCTGCTCTCTCTACTTCCTCTCCTCCGTTTTCTCTTGAACTGATTTTAAGCAGGCTTTTTGCTCCCTCCACTCCAAACTGCTCTTATAATGACCACCCATGTCCTCACTATCACTCAAAACAGAGGTCAATTCTCCTTCCCCATTCTAATTGCCCCACCAGTGGCATTTAGCATACTTGGTTCTCCTCTGCTACGTGAAACCATTTCTTCACTTGACTTCCAAGACCTCACACTCCTCTGGTTTCCTCACACCTCAATGGTTGCTCCAACTCAGTCCCTTTGGCTGATTCATCCTGATCTTCCTGACCTCTAAATTTAGGTTTTCTAGGGTTCAGTGCTGGGACCTCGTCTCTATTCTATCTATATACGAGCCCACCCAGTCTCACGGAATTAAATACATTTATTTGCTAAAGATGCCAGATTTCTATCTCTGACCTGGAACTTTCCCGTGGACTTCAGATGCACATAACACTCATCTGCTTACTCAGATCTCCACTTGAATTTGTCATAGCCATGTCAGAATTAATTATGCTTCATGTTGAACTTCTCTCCCCTAAACATGCTCCTACTAGTCTTTCCTTTCAGTTACCTGGGCCAAAATCCCTGAAGTCATCCTTAACTTGTCTTTTTTATGTCACATTTTAAAAGTGATTCAGAATAGCTTGTTGGCCTTGTCTTCAAAATACCTGTATATCCAGAATCAGACCACTTCTTACCACGTCTCCTGCTATCACCCTGGTCCCAGCCACCATCCTCTTTCACCTGGTTTATTGCAATATCCTTCCTAACTGGTCTCCCTGCTTCTGCCCTGGCCCTCTACAGTGGAGTTGTTAATATAGCAGCCCTTGTGATCCTTTGAAAACCTGTCAGATTGTGTTACTCCTTTACTCAAATCTTTGAATGAATCCACGTTTCACGCAGTAAAGCCTGGGCCCTCACAACGCCAACTAGAATCCTCACCCCATGTCTGAGTTAATGTCCTGATCATCTCCTCCTCTCTCACTGTGCCCCAGTGGCCGCACTGGCTTCCATCACTCATGGCACATCCTGCCTCAGGAAATTTCCCTTCCAGTTCTCTCTGCCTGGAACTCCCTTTCTTCAGATATGTGCAAGGCTCATTCCCTCACCACTTTAGTGTCCTTGCTCAAATGTCCCCTTCTTCCTGAGGCCTTCCTGAACTCTCTATTTAAAATTGGAAAACCTACTCACACAGAGCTTCCTAACCCCCATCCTGCTTTATTTGTATGATACATTTAAAATACACTTGAAATATAAGTGAATTATTCATCTACCAAAGAGCAGATTTTCACTAAAATAGTTCAGGATAAAAAGCAGCATATGTAATTATCTGATTGTCACCTACTTGCATTCTAACAACCATATGCACTTTCCCATTCACTTTTGATATTTTTGGTCCTTAGGCTGAGAGGTCTCAAATAGCATTTTGAGATTTGAGAATTCCGAGGTTGTTGATTAAATCTACGCCTACTGGTGATCCAACTGCTGATGGTTCCATATCAGGAAATTTTAGGAGAAGAACTTTGCATGTTTGGACAGCCAACACTTTCTGAAAATTTTTATAATATGAAAATCCAAATTATTTAGAATTTGCAAACTACAAGTTAAGATAGGCGCTTTAATGCAGAGCTTGTGTTTTCTCCTTCTTTCTCTCCTTCATTCCCTCCCTCTTTCCTCTGTCCCTTCCTCTCTCCCATCCCTCCTTATCTCTCCAATTTTCTATCCTCCTTTTTGGAATTTGTCTTAGATGCCTCATTTATTTAATTAAAGTTAGAGGAAATCTAATGAATTGGCAGTGGGACAAGAATGGGATATTTTCAATGGGGGCTTTCATTCCCTCAGGTGAAGAATCACAGAAGTTTGGAAGGAGACTTAAAGTTTCATCTAGACCAGTACTGCTTCTTCCCAATTGTACATTAGAATCATCTGGAGAACAGTTAAAAATACTGTTTCCATAGACTAATTGAAACTAGATGTCTGGGGATTGTGCCTGACCATATGTGTTTAAATAAAACAAAACCAAACAAACCCT
This sequence comes from Chaetophractus vellerosus, assembly GCA_004027955.1. Classification (NCBI taxonomy): domain Eukaryota; kingdom Metazoa; phylum Chordata; class Mammalia; order Cingulata; family Chlamyphoridae; genus Chaetophractus; species Chaetophractus vellerosus. The sequence goes on along the minus strand of PVKH010044190.1, from coordinate 6,691 downwards.
AAGTGATTCTACAGTGCAGCCAGGATTAAGATATGACCTAGGTACACCTACTTAATTCTTAAATCTCCTCCGTGCCATTGTCACTGCCCCAAAGTTGTCTGGTCTCTCTTAGATACCTTTAAGGAAGAAATACCTGCTCTCTCTAAAGGCTCTCCACTTCTGAAGAGCTCTGTAAGGAAGTTCTTATATTGAAACAGAAGTTCATTCCTTATACTTCCTACCCATTGGTCCTGATTCTTGAGCCACAAAGAACAAATCTAATCTTTCCACAGGGCAGTTCTTTGCCCACGTATACAGGTAATGATCATTCATTCACTTTTTTCTTGAAAATCAAATATTTATATTTGGTTATAGTCCCAGCCCTGTGTTGGGTCCCAACAAAAATAAAATATAGTCACTCAGGATGCTCACAGTCTAGTGGGGAAGATGGACAAACCAACATTGGTGCAGCCCAACAATGCACTGTTACCTCCTATCTCCCTGCCCTACACTGCATCCCATCCTCCAGTTCTCCCAGGCAGAATAGCACCAATTCCTTCAACTTCTCCTCCTATGACATTGTTTTGGGAACCCTCTGCCTACTGGGGTTTAAACCCATGTCAGGTTATTTACATCACTAATAAAGTATGGCTTCTGGGATGAATTATAGATATCATGTATGGTCTGAATCAACAGAAGAGACAGGGACTACCATCTACTTCCTTCTAATTATAGATTATGCACTATTGGCTTTTCATGAAGTTGAAGATAACTAAAGTCATTAGGACTTCTTCATGTATCTGGGGCTACTTGAAGTGACCAAATCTATCCTTTGAGTGAACAGAGGGTAAGGGAGGCAAGGCTGGTGATTATAAAGCAGGGTGCTGGGGCAGTTTAACTTCCCTTCCTGCTGTCCACCTTCTCCCTGGGCTTAGGCATAGGTCCCTAAGTCACACCAGAATATTCTCAGAATTGACCAGTCATGTCACTGGTCCTACAGGGCCATGGATAGTCTTGTCCAGAGGTGGGCACATATGCCAAATGAATTGGACTTAAAAGGGAGATGGTGGTGGGTAGGAGAAATTTAATTCAAGAAGGGAGCAACCAGATTTTTCTGTAGTCAAATTTTTATCTCTCTGCTAATCAATATTAGAAGGACATTCAGAATGGATGTTCTCATGGTTATTGCTGGATGCAAATTGGTCAATTCCATTTCCTTCAGCTCTCACTTTTCTGTGCTCTCAGCTCTTTTTCTATGGGGTACATATGTTGATTTCCAGTATGTCTGGTTTTATGGGAACTCTTAATTTAGTGACCTTTTAACCTTTATTTGTTTCCTTTTTTTACACATTTTAGAGTATCACTGTTATTATCATCCAATAAAAACCCCCATCAATTGACCTTTTTACTGTTTGTTCTAACCTACTCTTCCTGCTAATTGGCCTCTCAAGAAGGAATGATACTATATATTTGCAATTTTTATTCACATTTAATGAAATGTTTCACTAGTGTTTATAATAAAATAAATTCTCCTTTGCTGAAATATAAATGGGTAAACTGAGGACAGATCAAAGTCCATAACTTCACAATTACAAACAGTAAGCAGTCATTGAGGATGTGTGACATAAATTTTTCAGATTAGAATGCAGGGATTTGATGTGGGACAGGCTCCTTCATTGTTGGTGCCTTCTTAAGTATCTCTTCAATAAGAACAAGATGTCACCATCCATAAGACCATTTGAGAGCACGGTGAATAACCATGCCTGCACACATAATGTGTGTTAGTTTGGCAAGCATTCAGGGCAGAGTCTGAGATGCTATTGAACAAAGGGAAAGTAGAGCTTGAGTGCCTGAGTGGGAATGGGGGAATAGTGAGAGAGGGACTTTGTGTTTTATTACACCATGCCAAGAACCTTTAATCTGCTGGGCACAGTAACCACCTGGTCAGGATGTTGAGATTACCTATGACATGTACATGTCAGTGGGTACTTGGAAATAGGGTTCTGTTGACCTGCCCAAATCTCCTATCTCTCCTTCATGACTACATTTCAAGAGCTCAGCTCTCCAAGGAGCAAACTTGTGCCTGCATGGGGCTCTCCCTCTACCACCCTCACCTCCACCCATGACGAGCCTTCTTACCTTTCTACTCATGGCTTCCTTGATCACAGTTCTATCAGCTGTCCCAGTGAATTCCTTGCTTATCATTCTTTCCAGAGATTTTCATATCCTTCAAGCTTATCTAAGTTTCAGCTCACGCTGGCTTGCACCTCACCTATTTCCTTTTGATGGGCTCTGAGAGAGCTATTTCATTATAGTATGTGTAAATCTGTTTATGTTGAATCTTTATTCTTACCTCTTTCATTCAACTTTGATTGAAACTGAAATTTGATATTATTAAATGTTGCAGAGGCATTTAGTTCTTGCTAATTATCCATGTGCTCCCCTACATTTCTCAGCCTGTATTGCATTTTGTTTGGGATAATGTGACTAGTTTTGATCAATGGACTGTGAGTAGAAGGGACATGTGTCCCCTCTGGGCCAAGGCACTTGAGAGTCAGTCCCTCCCTTTCTCCCAAAGTGACCTTTACCTTGGAGGCCACATGTTTCATATGGTTTAGCTACAGGATTGAGTAGAGCTACCTGATGCATACCAGACTTTGTATAAGTGAGAAGTAAACTTTTAAAAAAATTATTTATTTATTTATTTATTTTTACATATCCTCCCTCCCCCCCTTCCTGCTTGCTCTTGCTGTGTTCATTTCTCCGTGTCCTTCTGTGTCTACTCTGTCTCCCCCCATTGCCGCGACACCCGAGTTAGGTCACTGCACAGGCAGCTCTGTTCCGTTCGTGGGCGGGTCTGCTTCTGGTCACAGGCGGCTCCGCTTCCGTTCTCGGGTGGATCTGCTTGGTTCGCGGGTGACTTGCCCTGCCCGTGGTGGCTTTGGGCTGCCTGTGGCGGCTTTTTTTTTTGCCCACCCAGGGCGGCTCGCCCTTCTCAAGGTGGTCTGCCCGCTTTGGAGAGGTTCCTGGGAACCGAACCTGGGGCCTCCCATGTAGTGTACCGGCGCCCTATCCACTGGGCTACAGCCGGCCCCGAGAAGTAAACTTTTATTTTATTAAACCACAGAGATTTGGGTGCTTGCCCATTCCTGCAGTATAGCCAAGTATATCCTGCTTTCTCACTCTTCCTATTCATTGGAAAGGTGCTTCTTGTTCCTCAAAGCCATTGCAGGGCCACTGACACATCACACAAGAATGTAGCTTTCAGCCATCCATTCTTTTTCAACCACCCACCACCACTGACTACCAACACACCTTCTTCCTTTATTCTCAAAGGACACAATTCTATCTGCCTTAAACTTGGCTTTTTTCCCAATTCCTCTTGTTACTTCCCTGGTGACTTTACATTCATTTTGAGGAGCAATATGAAACTCTTATCTCATAGTTCCTTGACACTACTTTATATTGCTGATCTTCATCTTTTTCTATACCCATCAACCACCACCTCACGACCCTCCAAATTCTTGTGGGGTATTTATCAGTATTCAGAGATTCTGTTCTTTATCTTTACCTCTTGAGCTGCTCAACACCTCATGCTTCTTTCACTTGCCTTTCTCTTTTCTGGCTACATAGTTGGCATACGCTCCTGTTCTTCCACTAGACTCTCTGTGTCCACTCTTGCCCTGGAGCCCTTCTACATTCTCTTTCTCCTCTGTCCTCTCTCCTGGGATGCAGACAAGTTAGAACCATGAAGACGTTGACACTACAATTGAAGCGTTCTGACTTTCTATGGCCCTCCCTGGATCTCTTTCATCTAGGCTTGAATCTTAGTGCCTGTAATTCCTATCCTTCTATATCTTTCTTCTTTTCCCTGCTCTTCTCCTACTGCCACCATTCCATTGTGAAAAATGGATCACCCATCACTTAGTCTGACCACTAGGCTAAAACTCTCCCTCAAAGGAAACCAATAGCCTTCCTTTAGCCAGTACCAGCGGCCTGTTCTCTATTCTCGTCACCGTTAGCATCTCTGCAGCATTTGACTTCACTGATGATTCAAATCTGGAAAATCCCTCCCTTGTGCTCTTTATTCCACTACACCATCCTGGCTTCTCCATGTCCTTCTGATTCATCTTTCTCTCACTGAGTCCTCCCATACCCTAACCATGGGCATTCCTCAAGATTCAATATTTGACTTTCTGATATTGTTGTCAAGGTGTCCTTTCTCATTTGGATTTCTTAGGATATAACTACCACTCAAATGTCATTGTAATGATTATTATTATCATTATATAGATCTACCTGTATTTGCTGCTGTCAACTTATTGTCAATCCCTGAAATCAAACACTTCATTTTTTTCTCTCCTGGTTTCCGTATTTCTTCAATGGTACTATTATTCTCCCATTCAAGTAGGTGTTCTTCCTAAAATAAATTCAAGTGGCTACTATATTTCAGACACTGTGCTAGGTAGATTATGGATGAAAAAATATGGCCCCTGCCTTAATGGAGTTTGCATACCAGTGAGAGAGTTAGATGCTAATCATGTAATCACGTGAAAACACTTTGCTACATGTATGGGGAACAATGAAGGAAAAGTACAGGGAGCCACGAGAGTGAATAACAGGGGACCTGACTAGACTGGAAGATGAGAGAAAACTTCTCTGCAGAAGGATATTGTTCTGAAATGTGAATGATAAGGAGGGTACAGAACGCAGGAGGCACGAATGTCTTGGAAATGGAATGGGATGTGGGAGGAAACTGTGCAAGTCAAAGAATCAAAAGACAGTGCAGGTGGAAAAATGAGAGGACACGAGGCTGAGGCAGATCATGAGACCATGGTAAGAATTTTGGTCTTTATCCTAAGAATTATTGAAACATACTAAGGAAGGGTGTAACATGATCGGATTTGCATTTTTAAGAGCTGACTTTGTCTATGGGATGGAGAATGAATTAGCAAGGAAGGGGCAGGAGTGGACACAGGGACATTGCTCTGGAAGCTATTGCGATAGTTCAGCTAAGGACCCGGGTAGTGGTGACTGAGATGCAGAGGAAGTGCTGGGTCTGAGATACAAATCCCAATCTCAGAAACACAATGTCTAAACACACTTCATGTTCAACCACCAACACAGTCCACCAAAGTTTCCTCTATAATACAATCTGTGTCTGCCTTTTCCTTTCCATTCCCATTCTTGCCACCTATTTCCAGAAAATAAATTCATGTGAAAATTACACCCACCTCCTGTTTGGGTTCACTCATTGAGAACTTCTGTTCCTCTGCCCCTCAGTTCCTCACCTTAACTAGGGGCTGAAGGACCCAGTGACTTGCCCCTACCTAAGGATCAACATTATCATCACTGAGACTGGCTTCTACTAGGACAAAAAAGCTTGAATTCATGTGTCCTATAAAGCCATGGTTCCCAAACATTGATAAGCATTATCACCTAGTACACTAAGAAAATTTTGATTCCTCAGTCCAATACCCATAGATTTTGATTCAGCAATTTTGGGTTTGAGTCCTGGGAATCTGTATTTTGTGACGCTCAGATTTCTAAGGATCAAGCAGGTTTGGGAATCACTGCAGTTTACTCTGTACTGAAGAAGACAATTTTCTTCTTTGTCTTTTCTCGGTCTACTCTGTGCTACCTTCCCCAATCTCCTTTCTTCCCTAACTAAAACAACCTTTCTCACTTAAATCTTTATTTGACTTTAAAGACTTCTGTCTTGTGGTTTTTCTTCCCACTGGGAAATCTCTGCTGTCTCCTCCGCAGGCGTAGCCACCTGTGAGGGGACGTGCCATGCCATAGAAGACTGCTCCCTGGCTGGCTGAGTGACAGGGAGGATTCCCGAGATTCATTATAAAGCAAACCCTATATTTGCAAAGATTAGATGTTTGATAGAGCAAGAGACGAAAGTCAGTAGCAAGAAAATAATTTATTTGAGAATGCAGTTCTGTTTCATGTATCTACCAATTATATTTGTTTCTTTTTGGTCTTCAGATGTTAAAAAATCCCAACTAAACATGAGTGTGGTGCATCTGTTTTAACGCTGCTCATCTTCTGACTACTAGAGCAAAAAATTAATATTTTCCTTCCTGTAAGAGTAAAAACTTAGACACCAGAGAAGGAGGGAAAATGAAGAACAGATGCAGCTTGACTCTGGGTGGGACTTGTGTGTATGTGTGCGTATTCCTACGTCTATATGATTAGTATCAATTTAATATTTTTATGGAGCTGCAGCAATAGATAATGTTAGATAAGTGAAACATTTTTAAAAATTGGTTCAATCACCTAATATACTTTACTTTATGGTATAAGTACATTATCAGATATCCATGAGCTAAATAACATGAAGGGAAGTTTACTTGGTGTCCAAATATGAATTCATTACTTCTTAATATTCTCTGGTGTCTATTCTTCGAATCACAGGTCTTTTCAAATGTCCTTTATTTTATTTTTTATTTTTTATTTTTTTTAAAGATTTATTTATTTTATTACATATCTCCCCTTCCCCCCCGCTGCGGGGACGCGCCGAGACTTGGTCACTGCGCAGGCGCGGCTTTCCCCGCTTGTGGGCGGCTTCTGCTTCCGTCACGGCCGGCTTTTTCAGTTCGCGGGTGGCTGGCTGTGCTCGATTTGCAGGCGACCTGCCCTGCCCGTGGCGGCTTTTGCCTGTCCGTGGCAGCTTTTTGCCCTGCCCACGGCGGCTCCGGCCCGC